>MU787408.1:6557-43632 GCA_026770625.1 Nicotiana glauca
AACACAACAATGAGAACAAAAGACGATTAAAGGTTGATTGTGTGACTTATGGTTGTCTAGGTATACACCAAAGCTCGACGGTTCAAAGATATCAATTCTACCGATTGACCGAGTATATCCGACATAAGTTCACTACGGAAAGTTCAAAGGGAAACCTACTAATCCAGATGCGATTAATCCTTACTTGCGAATCACACTGTATTTTCATGCATGTTTTTACACATATGACCATTCCCCATTCATGTGAGAGATTGTTGCATTTTTCTTTAAAGGGTGTGAATGGGAAATGGAAGAGACACCTTTTGGATTGAACCTCTCCATCTCACCCTTCCTTTGTCTATAAATTTATATGCTTGATCTCATTTTTAAAATATGAAAAAATCTGAAAATTTCTCCCCTCTTTTATATTTGCATTATTTTCAACTAAACATAAATGTCAAGTGTGATTTTGCTCCGTTCTTTGAGTTCGTTGGTTTCATGCAGTTTTTATTGTCACTGTTGCAGGAAGGTTTATTCCGTTTCATCCTGGGAGGATTTAATCCATTACCTTGGCAACGTGTGAGGGGGTTAAAATTCCTTAAGGACGCACAAGCAAATTGTGGACTCGGAATATTTCTTATAGTTTACTATTTTGTTTATTAAACTAATGTTTCTCTGCTTCTCTAATTTCCTGATTTTGAACATAGTATTACCAACAAATAGTTCTATCCTCTGCCGGACGACTGCATGCAAATGCATTCTCCAAAAGTTCAGTTTAACAGAATAAACAATGGAAGTATCACCCTCTGCAAAATTACCATAATACCTGAAGATGATCTCCATCAAGCAGAGAATGTCGATCTTCTCCGGAAGCTTTTTCTCGTTCTGCACTAATGCTGGTTGAGCACTTAAAGCAGCTTGATGGATGCGGCACAATTCTTGATACCGAACTAAATCACCAGTGTTGAATGCTTCAAGGATATAAAATAGCCATTCAACCTTGGACTCTATCAAACTCTTTATCTGTAACAAAATCAGGATAAAATCATTTTAAATAGCTGGATGTGTTTCATGGAATTATGTAAAACTTCTATGTATGACACCAGCTACTGTGAGATTGAACAGTAGATTTTGATTTATCCCTACCTTATCATCAAAAGAAGAATTTGATTTATCCCTATAAAAGAAAATAGAAGAACTTACAATTGGGTAAGCAAGTAGTTCTTCAAAGTCGTATACGTTGTCTCCCAGTAGTGCTGACAAAGACAAATCAAATCCAAATCCTAAACAAGATAGAAGAAACAATTATGTAGAATAGAAAATCAAATATATTGACACAAAACAATTTTCAGATGCATTTTCTATAACTGAAGTAACAGAAAGAGTTTCCTGTCACAGATACAACCAACATTCTACCAAAAGCTTTGAAAAAGGAAGGCCTAAAAAGCCCTAAACAACACTCTATGATCTTTCTAAGCATTTTAATTCTTAGCAACTGCCCAAGTGACAGATTAAAGTGTGCTGCAAATATACGACTCAAATTATACAAAAGATTCAAGTAAAGCACTAATTTAGAGATGTCAATTGGGGCGGGGCGGGACGGGGCAGGGAAAACTCTTAATGGGGCCGGGCAGGGCAAAATCTAAATGGGGCGGGGCAGGGTAGGGCAAAGGTTTATTTTTAGAAAATCTTAATAGGGCAGGGCAGGGCAGGGGCAAATTCCTAGTTAATAACTGGGTCAAATTATTTTTGTTCCTTTTCCGGGATATAAACACATATGGTTGGAATTCAGATGAGGGTATTAAAGCAGACTTGTGTTTTTTTCTTCATAATGGATGACATTAGTAAATTGTAAAACACACCCTCCATCAGTAGAAGAAAATTGTGTTTGGGAATGTGTCGATTATTTTTGTTCTTTTTCCCCAATGCGTTTCATTTCATGTATAAGTTCAACTGCTGTAGAGTTCACCTTTTCAATTGTTTTCCTCTAATTATTAAAAAATATTTCCTTTTTTAATTATCTCCCAGAAAGAAGTTAAATGACTGATGTTTACAATTGTAATTTGTTCCAGATAAAATGAGTAGGACGAACACTTTAAATGCCAAAATCGTTGATGTCCTCCAAACAGAAAGGAAATTTGTCATTATTTGATTTTCTTATAATACAAACTATTTCATTAATTTGATTTGTAATCTCCAATATATATTTCATCGAAATGTGCATCGTTTTACTCACGAATGTTCTAATTTTTCCGCTCTCACCTTATTTCCTCATAATAAAGATATGAGCAAATCTTCTTTTCATTTCCTTTTGCTATGATAATCCTACATTTTCTGTAAAATCATATGTTTTAAAAAATTAAATAGAATATTACAAAATAAAAAAATGAAGAAGAGTCTAAACAGGGCGGGGCGGGGCGGGGCAAAATCTTGAAAAATGCTAAATAGGGCAGGGCGGGGCGGGACGGGTTAAAAACTTAATAGGCCAAAGCTTGCCCTGCCCTGCCCAACCGTGCCCTGCCCCAATTGCCATCCCTAAGCACTATGGGAATGACGGACAATATTTCATAAACTTAAGATCCATTGCAATTGCTTATCATAAAGGGAAAAAAGTCAAATTTATCCCTCTACTTTAGTAAAGTATCCACGTTTGTTCATAGTTCTACTATCCGTCCTAATACGTCCCTACCGTTAAGAAAGTAGACAAATTCATCCCTAACCCTAACAGAGTTCCAACGTGGCAGTGGGACCCTTCTTATTAACTTCCAACTAGGAAAATTTTTAGCCCAAATTAAAAAGACCCATTTCTATTATTTGACCTGTCTCTTTAGTTATATTTGTTTACCTTGAAACTGAATTGGGGGGAGGCAAATCAGAAGGAAAAAGGCTTGGTTGCTGCAATTGTGGAGGTTGCTATCATAGTTGTGTTTGAGCAATATTCTAATAACCAATACTATTTCGATCTCTCATCATCCGAAAAAACACAACTCCCATAATCCCCACCAACCACTACCGGCACATTGGAAAACACAGCTCCGGAAACCAGAGCAGTCGGTGCCGGCAACGAAGACGAATCCACTTTGATGTCTCCAACCCCTAACTGTAAAAATTGTTCTTCAAACCCAACCCTCAAATTATTCTCCTCCACGAGTACCTTTATCGTTGGCAAATTAGCAAGCGACTGTGTGGAATTAGTCGACCCAAAAACGATATCGTTTCAACCATCGGAGAATCCGGCATCGGCTGAACATCTTGAGCAATAATGTCACATTTTTTCACCCTTTAGATTACAGTTCACATCATCGTCTATACCTAGAAGACAATTTACGGAGGAAGATTCAAAAAACACATTTATAGTTGTTTCTTTTGGAACCCCAGGAAAACCAGCAGCCGCTACAGCCTCTGCCCTTCGGGTGAGCACTTTGTGCGCACTGGATAAACCCCCCACTGTGTAATAGCCTGCAAACCACAGGGGATGTAAACCGCACTAGGCAAGCCCCGTGCGACAGGCTCAGACCTAGAAGGCATTGAGGGAGGCTCGAACCCGCGTCTCCCATGTGGAAAACTCCCTCCAAACCCACTGGGTCGTCCCTTCGGGACCATTTATAGTTGTTGTAGAACCCGAATTTCCCCTTTTATTCAACATGTGTACGAACAATTCTCTAATTCATCAAACTTTCTAGAAACGACCCGTAACGTTTTGTGATCCGGTCGTATTCTTCGATCATGTTTTTGAGGTCTTTGTCGGTGGTAACAGATATGAGCGAATCACGGGTTATAGATAATAGAAATGAGTCTTTTTAATTTGGATTGAAAATTTTCCTGGTTGGCAGTTAAAAAGAAGGGCCCCGTTGCCATGTTGGAACTCTATTAGGGTTAGGGTGGGGACTATTTGGACGGATAGTAGAATTAGGGACAAACGTGGATAATTTATGAAATTAGAGGGACAAATTTGGCCCTTTTCCCTATCATAAATTCAAAGGCCTTCAACAATTTACCTCAAACTATGAAGTGTTTCCCCTATAATACGAAATATGTGATCCAATTTAGTGTATAGGATCATTAGCTTTGTCCAACAATGGGTATGTAATCTCTGTGGCACATATCAATATGTGCACATTCGATTTATCAATCAGCCATGCCTCAAGTTTTTCAATCAACTATGCCTCAAGTACAAACTAGTTGGGGTTAGTTAAATAAATCCCCTGAATCCATTTTGCTCTATTTAAACTAATTTCTCCTACGTTAAATAATTCATCACAACAAAATGCACACAAATTTAACAAAAAAATGCTCAACAACTTAATATTTTCGATAACACACATTTTATAAAACAAAAGCAGCAAAAAAATTGTGCAGTAGTTATTCCGTATCTCAGAACCTTCCAAAAAACTCGGTTCCTACCAGCTCTGATCTGAGATAACCGAGGAAAACTAAGAAACTATCTGCATCATATACATTTTGCGTGTTGCACTGAAAAGCTAAGAGAGATAAGACATTGAATTTCAGCTTGCTCGTGTTTTGCCTTCAAAACATCTAAGACTCCTTTCTTTCGAGATGACCCACCAAATGCCCATATGCTCAACAGCTTATATAGAGGTTATGTCAAAGATACAATTCTCTTGGATACCAAGTAGTATAAGATGCAAGGAGCATAAAGATATTAAAAGAGTACTGTAACAAGTAGGTTTTAATATCATAGACATTTACTACCAACATTTTCTTTTATGACGTTGGTGTTTGAGCCAGCTTGCACGCACCTCGATTATTCCTCGGGTACCTGCCATCTCCCACCGGTACAGGTACCAGGTAACCCTGCCTACAAAGGCTTAGGCAGATGAAAAGAAATCACCTAGTATTTTTATTGTCTCCGCTGGAATTTGAACCTAAGCACTCATGGTTCTCTACCCACTTCTGGACCACTAGGCCATGCCTTTTGGTGCATTTACTAGCAACATCTCTTACCAACCTTCTTCATGATGCCAATAGTACAACACAATTTAGACTTATTCAATGTTTGGACTTCAATGCAAATGGATGTGAATGTGATACAAAGAGTACTAAGACAACAGACCAATGTATAGAGGTCAGAGATCAGCTAGATATAGCCAAGAAATTCTTAGATCGTTCATTGGATAAAATACAAAACATGAACCGGCAACATACCAGCTTGAATGACTCCGAAAGAGAGTCCACTGAAGTGTATGCAAGATAGAGGAGAGCACTTTTATAAAACTCAGCAAACTCTTGCCGAGCTTTATGATACTGAGATTAGGGGTGCATTCGATTTATCGATTCGATTTTGACCCTTATCGATAATTACTTATCGATTTGTACATATGCTTATCGTTATCTAAGGTTTCGATTTTTTCGATTTCGATTTCGATTTTGGGGGCTTATCGATTCGGTTATTGATTACACCAGTAAGAAAATTTACGGGATTCCACAGAAAGTATATCGCTATAAACGCACCTAATTAACTAATATGGACAAAAAGAAGCTAAAATAAGACGAACACCATTTATAACATAAAAATTGTGTCAACAAACACATGCAACAAAACTAAAGTAAGGGATCAAATGTATGCCACTAACACTCCAACGGTATAAAAAAAAAACAAAACAAAATACATTATCATGGCTAATTCTGTTTTCCATTAATTTGAACTTCATTCCCTTCATCTTTAAATATGATCATTCCTTAAATGTGATAGAGGAAATAATAGGGTAAGGGACTTATGGTAAAGGAAAGGGTATAGATTAGGGAAAATGATATTATATAGCCGCTTTCAAAATAGTAGCGAAATATATATACATTCTGTATGTTATATTAATCTACACAAATAGATAATTATTCATTTTACAAGTGTCTACAGTTTAGGGGTGTGCATTCAAATCGGTTTATCAATAAATCAAATCGATTATTTGCTATCAAAATCGAAATCGGAAAAATCGAAACCTTATTGAAACGATAACGATAAGCGTATGTACAAATCGATAATCGATAAGTAATTATCGATAAGGGTCAAAATCAAATCGATAAATCGAATGCACACTCCTAGACTGTAGACGCTTGTTAAATGAGTAATTATCTATTTGTGTAGATTAATATGACATACAGAATGTATATATATTCCGCTACTATTTTGAAAGCGGCTATACAATATTATTTTCCCTAATCTATACCCTTTCCTTTACCCTAAGTCCCTTACCCTATTATTTCCTCTACCACATTTAAGGAATGATTATATTTAAAGGTCAAGGGAATAAAGTTCAAATTAATGGAAAACAAAATTAGCCTTGATGATGTGTTTTTTTTGTTTTGTTTTTTTATACCGTTGGAGTGTTGGAGGCATACATTTGATCTCTTACTTTAGTTTTGTTGCATGTGCTTGTTGACACAATTTTTATATTATAAATAGTGTTCGTCTTATTTTAGCTTTTTTTTGTCCATATTAGTTAGGCGCGTTTATAGCGATATACTTTCCGTGGAATCCCGCAAATTTTCTTATTGGTGTAATCGATAAGCCCCCAAAATCGATAAATCGAAATCGAAAAAATCGAAACCTTATTGAAACGATAACGATAAGCATATGTACAAATCGATAATCGATAATGATCAAAATCGAATCGATAAATCGAATGCACACCCTATTTCGATTTATCGATTCGATTTTTATCATTATCGATAATTACTTATCGATTATCGATTTGTACATATGCTTATCGTTATCGTTTCAATAAGGTTTCGATTTTTTCGATTTCGATTTCGATAATCGATAAACCGATTCGAATGCACACCCCTAACTGAGATGAAACCCAATATAATCTGGCATAAACAGAGGGGTCTATATCAGTCATGCAGTCAAGTGTAGTCTTCCCCTGTTCTAAAAGCTTGTTGCACTCTTTTTGATCCCCTTGCTCAAGCTTAAATAGGGCTATCTGCAACTTAATATACAGTATCGGTTATTCTATGCGTATCTCTTTAGTATTTAGAAGTTTCTCAACTACTCCTTCCAGGTAACCTATTGGAGCTTATTTCTCTGGGTATTGCCGAGAAACAATTACAGCAAAATGTGCAAGCGATGAAATTGTGATACAGCTGTATCAGCGTGTCACCAGCCTAAGAATAAAACAAGGAAACAAAAAGAAGGGCATCAGAACTGTATACAAAACAGTAAAGACAACTACTGTAACTATGGTGACTGAGAATCAAGCATGTGCAAATTTAACAAGGTGCAGTTAGATAATGAGAAACAGAATAATAACACCACATTTACACTGCTTATGGACACTATTACCATGAAGCAATCTTCAAAATCATCAACAGCGCTGAGTGTGACCCATACTTGGAGAACTCAATGCTATACAGCTCCAACCTTCAGTAACTCGTGCGCAAAGGACAAGTGAAACTAATAAGATTTGCACAAATAAAATTGTTTGGATAATTCTCATACAGATGATTTAAACTCGATGAACTGTATAATTATCTTTTGGTCAATAAACCTCAAAAAGAGGGTCCATTATGGCAGATCCACTAAGCATAAGCAACATAGTGGTATCTTATCTGCAACTATCCAGTGAATATACGGGAACTAAATATCAGTATCTTAACTATGGTTATCCACGCTATACGGAACTAATCAACTATCCAAATCCAGAATCAATCACAAATAAGAACCAGATATTTTCTAACTAAACCCTACCCATAAAAAAAGATAATTCTTGCTAAACCTTTTCCATAAAAAGAATTTCCGCAAACAAACAATAATCTTTAATAGCTTTGTATTAGGAAATACTCAACCTCAAAAAAGTATAGACGAAAAAGATGAGGTAGTATTTTCCCTTTTACTAGCACTAACTGGATGCTGTAAACAGGAGCACATGTCAAATTCACTTCTTATCTAACAACTTCCAATCTCAACCATGGCCGGAAATCATTATATCCCTCTTAGCAACGGAGGTGGATCTCCTTCCTTATCATTTCCATCTTGCCCAATATGCAAATTTTAGATATAAAGAGGTTTAATGATCCACAAAGAGGTTTAAGGAATTGGATCACACATCTACATATAAACATAAAGAAAATCAGCTAAGGCTTTTTCCTATAAGTATATGACTGTCAATTGTTGATTAGTTATTTCAGCATCATTACGTCACCCAACATTGAAATGCAAACACATAAATCCAGCTACACTATTGTAACCATTCTTGGGGAAAAAACTCCAGCTACACATAAATTGATGTACACCATGGGAATCATAATTCCAAAGCAATTCTCATTGGTACTTACAAAAAGCTAATTCAAAAGCTCTTATCTTTCAAGTTTAACACGCCAACACCAAAAGCATAACAATCAAAGTTGCAAATCTTCAGAGCCTGAGATATCCACAGCCTAACAAACTATTCGTCGTAACTAACGGTGATGATCCAGCTCTTTCGGACCTAGACTCGGATTTTCATGCCTTTCAAAACCTCAAAGGCGCAATCCAGTTAGGGGTAAAACTGTGTTTTATCGCTGCCAAGCTTCCAGTAGCAAGAGAACAACCACTTATAACAGACTTACTTGATAATGCCTCCACCATTTCTCCAACTAAAGCTCCTCTGTTCTTCAATCACTTCACTTCTCTTAGCCCCAAGATGCCACCTTTTCAATTCCTTTTAAAAACTATAATACTTATAACCCCAACTCCCCTACATAATAACCAAAATCACAAATCCCAAACTCAAAATATTCCCTTATTTTTAACACACTTCCCATCCCTTCAGCATTTTTAACTGAAGCTCCCCGATTCTTCAATTAACTTCATTTCTCTTAGCCTCAAGATCAGGGGCGGATCTAGAGGGTCAGATAAGGGTGGTTCATCTGAATACAGTAACTTTTGTCCAAATCCTATATATAAATACACTCACAAAATACATATAATTATTTGGTTGTGAACCCAATTATTATTTTAGTAATAATTTAAGGTCGTTGTAGGAACCTATAAACTTCATATCATGGATTCGCCTCTACCAAAGATCCACCTTTTCAATACCTTTGAAACCCTAGAATATATATAACCCCAATTTTCAACACAAAAACCAAAATTACAAATCCCAGACTCAATCCCTTATTTTCAACTCTTTCGAATATTCAACCACGAAACAAAGAGCCACTAGAGCATCAATCACGTAAAAACCTAACTTATCGGAATATTAAACCACAAAAAGAAAAGAATTAAAACAAGACAATAAGAATAAAAATAGGGGAAGAAAATGGATAAAAGTACCTGAAAAACGGCGAGAGCGACGAACTGTTCGAGCTTGAGAGAGAGCTGGTGCCAGAGCTTGCGCTGGTACAGATCTGCAAGCATGTTGTATCAATCAGAAAGCTCTGGATGGTCATTGCATAGTGATTCCAAGTATTGAAGTGCCGCCATTGCTGATTCAGTGTTCAAATCCGAAGCAAAGCAGCTATATGGCAAAAGGAGAGAGAAAATTTTAAATCATAGTATATATTTTCTCCTAGTTTAACTGTGGCACATTTTGTGTCATCACAGTATTGCAACTTAGGTTGATTCTACAAATTTATTCTATATATTCTGAATCTTTGTACCTGACTAAAAACTAAAACGTTTTGTAGAAGTACAACTATATTTCCCTACTTCTTTTGGTGCTCATGCAAATTAACCACATCAATATTTGAAGTCAATTGATTCGTATGGGATAATTCTTGTTAGTACTTGTTAGCTAAAAAAAATATGCGTAAACTTATAAATCCAAATACTCTGACTTGTACAATGTTCTCATTACGCAAATTATATTTGCTTAACAAATTGTAACAAAAATCATTTTATTTTCGCGTTGTTGTCTTGAATGACTCAACTTCACCAATAAAATTCAAAAAAAAAATACCAAATCATAAGTAAATCGAAACTTAAGAAAATAATCCAACTATTTAATAGTTGATGTAGAAAAAAGGGGTAAAATAAACAAATAGACACTCTTCAATTCCTATAATTGAAAAATAGATATTTTTTTCGAATTTCAAATTTTACAATTGAAACTTTAGAATATTATTCTAATGTTTCAAATTCCAACGACTATTTTTTAAAGACAATTAGCTAAAAGCGATTATTCAGAAAAATATCGAGGCATTGGCATTTATATCCGCTTTTTTGTCACATTTTAACTTATACCCGTTTTACACAAAAAATTACAAGCGTACACACGTTTCGCGTAACTTGAGGCATACGGGCCTGAAGTAGCAAAGGCAATCACGCAAACTTTAGCATTTTAGTAGACGGGCATGAAGTAGCAAAAATTGATAAACTGAGTGTTGGCTGAAGTTTTTGTTTGTAATTGTTGAACTTAAGCGTTCTAGTAGCTGAAGTTTTGTTCTCTATTTGCTGAACTTCAGCATGTTTTAGCTGAAGTTTTGTTCTATATTTGCTAAACTTCAGCATGTTTTAGCTAAAGCTTTGTTATGTTTGTGATGAACTTCAGGGCTAAAGTTTGTTTTGTATTTGCTGAACTTCAGCATTCTTAGAGCTGAAGTTCTAAAACAACAATGACAAGTTGTCATTAAGATCTAGTTGCTACAATGGATTTATCGAGAAATTCAGCATTAAGAAAAACCATTTTTAATTCTTTTTTGGGGGAATGAAATGTTAGATGTACTTAACGCAAAATGTATACCTTAGTGATAAATCAGTGTGTATTTCATATTCAATGAATAATACTTACATAGAGTCTCATGTGTTTGAGAGAGAAAAGAAGAAGAAAAAGAAGAAGAGAAAAAGAAAGGAGGAAGAAAGGAGCGCACAAGTAGTAGGAAGAAGGAGGCGTCTGAAGTTGTAAAAATTAGGGTATAGGTTAAATAATTTTAAAAATATGAGTATTGTATGGGTCAAAATCATATTAGAGAAATTCGACACACGAAGGCAACAGGCCGAGGTCGGACAGTCATCAATAAGGCCGAGGTCGGACAGTCATCAATAAGGCCGACTTCAAATATTATTTTGGCCTTAGCTCGAAATAACACCCCTATGTCCAAGGGCCATCGTCAAAAAGAAGAATTCGATCTCGCTCGAATTACTACGGGTTAACATTTCGGCCTTAGCTCGAAATAACACCCCTACGGCCAAGGGCTATTGACAAAAAGAAGAATTTGGCCTCGCTCGACTTACAACGGTTTAATATTTATGTCTTAGCTCTAAATAATACCCCTAAGGCCAAGGGCCATCGCCAAAAATAAGAATTTGACCTCGCTTGAGTAACAACAGTTAACATTTAGGCCTTAGCTCAAAATAACACCCCTACGCCCAAGGGCCATCGCCAAAAAAAAGAATCCGACCTCACTCGAATTACAACGGTTTAACATTTCGGCTTTAGCTCGAAATGGCACCCCTACGGCCAAGGGGCATCACCCAACAAAAAGAATTCAACCTCGTCTGAATCAACTTCGGCCTTGTCCGAATCAACTTCGACCTCGTCCGAATCAACTTCGGCCACGTCCGAATTGACTCCGACCTCATCTGAATCAATACTAGGCCTCGTCCGAATCAACCTTCGGCCTCGTCCAAATCAATACTCGGCCTCGTCGGAATCAACTTATGCCTCGTTCGAATTAACATTCGATGACCTCGCCTGAATTCACACTCGGCGACCCCGCCCGAATTCACACTCGGTGACCTCGCTCGAATTTACATTCGGCGACCTTGCCCGAATTTACATTCGGCAACCTCGCCCCAATTCACGCTCGGTCACCTCGCCCGAATTCATATTCGGTGACCTCTCCCGAATTTACATTCAGCGACCTCGCCCGAATTCACATTCGGTGACCTCCCCCGAATTTACATTCGGCGACCTCGCCCGAATTCACACTCGGCGACCTCGCCCGAATTCATACTCGGCGACCTCGCCCGAATTCACACTCGGCGACCTCGCCCCAATTCACATTCGGTCTCCTCGCCCGAATTCAATTCGGTCTCCTCGCCCGAATTCACACATTTGGCGACCTCGCCCAAATTCACATTCAGTCATTTCGCCCAAATCCACACATTCGACGACCTCGCCCGAATCCATACATTCGGTGACCTAGCCCGAATCCACACATTCGGTGACCTCGCCCGAATCCACACATTCAGTGACCTCGCCCGAATCCACATTCGGCGACCTCGCCCGAATCCACATTCGACGACCTCGCCCGAATCCACATTCGACGACCTCCCTCGAATTAATATTCGGCGAACTCGCCCGAATTAATATTCGGCGACCTCGCCCGAATCAAATTCGGTCTCTTCGCAAGAATTAACATTCGGTCTCTACACCCGAATTAATATTCGTCCTCCTCACCCGTCCAGATTCGAGGACACGGATGACCTCCTCCGATGCCGCCATCCTTGCCAAAGCTGCCATCCTGGCCTCGACGCCCTTCTCCAACTCTACCGTCTTCTAGATCGACTCATCACTCGAGTCATTGGCCCTGATCGAACTCTACTCAAGTTCAGCCCGCGGGGATACCACTTTGACCTAAAGATCGGCACCCCTCAGCCGCTATCCACACTAGTCGACTTCCCCATCCTAATTTCTCGAACTACGATTAATGAAGTCCGCTCATCGAGCTCGACCAAAGGACGACCTCGATAAGTGGATGGACTAATTATATGTGTCAAAATTAGATCAGAGAAATTCGGTACGCAGAGACAACGGGTCGAGGTCGGATAGTCATCAATAAGGACGAGGTCGGGCAGGCCAAGGTCGGACAGTCTCAATAACGCCGAGGTCAGATAGTCATCAATAAGGCCGAGGTAGGGCAGACCATGGTCGGACAGACATCAATGAGGATAAGGTCGGGCAGTGATGAAACAACTAGTTTTCTTTGGAATCCTCAAAGGGAATATTCTACTAAATATTCCCTCTAATTATACTTTTTGGGATTTTCTATGGATACCCTTTATAAATAGAAGGGGAGGACTTTCCAAAAAGGGGGCTCTCTCTCTCCCTCTCTCTAGAAAATATATAAACACGCCTCTTTAAAGAGATTAGAGGATCTATGATCCCAGACCTTGATCAGATCCAAAAAAGGTCCTTAGGTTCTTGTATTTGTCTATCATTCATCTTTATCAAATGAAAGAAGATACGTCTCACCCAAGATTGGGTGAATCTTTTTCTTTATTTATATTTTATTGCTATTTAATGTTACTTAATGCATCTTTCTTTGTACTATTAAATCTGGCCATAATCATTGCCAGTATTTATACTTAGTTGTGTTTTTCTAGTCATATTATCCCGGATCTAGAATTAATTATCCTTAAGTAAGATTTACCTTCCATCTTCTTATTTAATTAGTTTAACAAAAAAAAGGTCCCATACTTTTTTTTGTCAAACAAGTATAGGTTAAATGGGGGCGACCAAATAAGGCGCCCCGTGCAATTTTTCCAAAGAGATTTTTTCTTTCCCATACCATATATGAAACCTTATTACCAAAAATATGTATAGTTTCTAATTTACCCGCTCTGTTCATATTTTTCTACAGTTATTATACAAATCATTAAATAATAATTAATAGTAGTTGAATCTTCCTAATTTGTCGAGCTAAAATTGAGGAACAGAATATTCTAAAAAAAATTGGCGTAAATAAGATCAAATCATATTCTTCCATATATATATATATACCTATTTAGGCGCACTACAATTATGAAAGTAAAAATTCTTCTAGATATTTTTCACCATTGATAGCCATTAAAAAACCTGAAAGCTTTGAATTCAAATTTTGATTTTCAAAAATCATTATTTGTTTGGATTGAGTGTTCTTGAAAATAATCGGGAATATGGTTTGGAGTTTATATCTCAATTTTGAGGGGTTTTGGTGAAGATTAGACTTGGTTTTGACTGAAATTCAGATTGAAACTCGAAGAAGAAGAAGACATATTGCAAAAATTATAGATAAATTGTAGATTATTTGTCTGATTGTAGATGCTTTATTTTCTGTTTTCACAAATAAAAAATGGCTAAAACTTCTACAAATCTTTTGAAAAAATGTAATTATGTCAAAAATTACAATTATGCTACAATTGGATGGGAATTGGGATATAAAAATTTAATGTACCCAGTTTGTAGATATTTTGTAAAAAAATTGTAGATTATCTATATTCTAATTATAAGTGCTTTATTTTCTGTTTTCACAAATCAAAAATGACTAAAACTTCTACAAATCTTCTGCAAAAAATGCAATTATGTCGAAAATGCCAATTATGCTACAATTGAAATGGAAATTGGGATATTAAAATTTAATGTATCTAGTTTGTAGATATTTTATAGATAAATTGTAGATTATTTGTATTCTGATTGTAGATGCATTATTTTTTGTTTTTACAAATTCAAAACGACTAAAACTTCTACAAAATCTTCTGCAAAAACAGTCTACAATTTTTTTATAATTTATCTACAATTTCTGCAATATGTCTTCTTCTTCTTCTTCTTCTTCTTCTTCGAGTTTCAATATGAATTTCAGTCAAAACCAAGTCTAATCTTCACCAAAACCCCTCAAAATTGAGTTATAAACTCCAAAACATATTCCCAATTATTTTCAAAAATACCCAATCAAAATAAATGATGATTTTTGAAAATCCAAATTTGAATTCCAAGCTTCAAAGCTTTTTAATGGCTGTCAATGGTAGAATTGCTGTTCTCTTGTCTCTTTGAAGGTTTGTTCTTTTTCATTGAGAAAATTAGAAGCTGAAGGTAAATATTTGTATGAACTTTGAAGATTTGACTTTAATTTTGATGAATTTTATTGTTCTTCATTGATGAACTTTAACCAAAGTAAAATGGGGAACCAACTTTGTTGAAGGATTTCTTCAATTTTCTGTGAATTTAGAGGGAGAATTTGGTTTCAGAAGATGAAAATAAAAAGAACGTGGGTATGGGTAAAACGTGGGTGGGACTGAGGGGTTAGGATAGAGAAACGTGAATATTCCTTTAATTAAGGAGTAAAAATATATACAATGAACTATACCATTAATTAATTATGGTATATAATTGATAATTTGGTATATTAAGTGTAATTAAGTCAAACCTTAAACATCGAGGGTAATAAGGTTTCCTATGTGGCATAGGAGCGTAAAAATCTCTTTTCCAAAAATATCACCGGTGAGTAGTTCAGGCCCAAAATGTTTGGCTAAATGCAACAAACGTAGGACAATACCTGACCCATCTACTTGCTCAAGAGGCCCATGGCACCAAATATGGGTTAACAGGACAAGCGATCCTGAGAACATAAGAAAATCCTAATATTGATTTTTTTTTAAATGCCTTTAAATTATAAATTGTTAATTATTGTAATTTACGGTGATTGTTATATAATTCTTTAAATATGTAATTTTTACTTTAAAAATTGAAGATTTCTGAGTTCAAATTAATTTGATAGTTTGACCCTCGTACCTCGAATCGTCCAAGATAAATAGATGGAGAGAGTAGTATTTAGCATTATATTCTTTTGTATATATCTATAATATGAAAAGACCTTACAACTGACTACCTTCCAGGTTATTCAGTGCGCATTCACTGATAGCGGATGCGAATTATTCTGAAAATTTTTCAAAAAAATAATTTTGAAAAATTTTTGTTGGTATGAAATAAAAATATTTTTCTCCTTCAACACGAGAAAATTGAAGGTTAAGATAAGACTCAATGAAGGGTTCATTAATCTATCACTCAATCACTAGCTGCTTTATTATTATCGTATCTTTTTACCGTTCCATTTTACTCGAAATTAGAAGTTCATGATACCGCCATACTAGGTATTGAATCTCAAATATGAACAAATGTGATTGTGCAACTAGTGTGGAAGACATGTAATAATTCTACTCCCTCCGGTTCAAAATAAGTGATTTTTTGGTCTTTTTCTTGTGGTCCAAAATAAGTGATTTTTTTCAGATTTCAAAAATGAATTAATTATTTTTTTCCTACATTGTCCTTGGAGTAAATAATGTTGGAATATGTGTTAGGAGTGTTTATGTGAGATAGTAAAGGTTAAGATAGTCAATTACATTGTTAATTAATACTAAAAGATGGATTTCTTAATCTGTGTGAAAACATCCAAAAACTCACTTATTTTGGATCGGAGAGAGTATCTTTTTATATTTTATGTTCAAACAAATTTCTCAAGAATCCCACAACTTTTGAGAACAATTTGTGTAGACAAACGTACCTATATAACGAAAACTTCTTTTCGTGGTGTGGAAACTTCCAATAGGAAACCATACTTTATAGTTGCAGCTTCATTTAGGGGTCATTTGGTTCGGGTATAGAAAGAACTAATGGTTGAAAAAACATGGAAAAATGACAATGTATGGCCGCTGTAAAAATAATAGTCGAAAAATATATAAATTTATATATATATATATATATATATATATATATATATATATATATATATATATATATATATATATATATATACATACAATAATTATACAAATTTTATACACTTTTCGGCTATCAAATGTAAATAGTTTCTGGCGTGGCTAAAAGTGATAATACCCCATAAAACATCGTGCATTGAATTATGAGGGAATTCACATATTATTTTTATGCTGAATTAAACGTGGAATAAGAATAAAATCATTAGCAATACAAATATAAACTATTTAATATTAAATATGCCATTTCAGAGTAATTTATTCATGTATAACATTCTCTTAATAATTATGTATTAATCATTGCATAACAACACATTCATTATTAATCATATTAGTATAATAGTTATTCATAACTAATCATCGCATCAACAATTCTTATATTATTTATTTACGTATAGCTTACTCTTAAACCAAACGTCCCCTAACTTCCTTGGTCTTTCTGAAGGAATCTTCAGATGAAATCATAGGCATTTCAACAAAAATATTTCGTCAAAATATAACTCAGAAAAGTCTTGAATGATAGTGATATATACCAAACTAGACAACATTCATCCAATTATTTTGCAGGAATATTTTTGTCCTAAAGCCGGTAGCTGACCGCCACTTTTTCCATAAAGTTGAACATTCAAGGTCTGCTCATTGTTCTCTTACATTGATTTCGTATTTTATTAAATTCAATAATTTTAATTTTAAAAGAAATCATATAAAAATGGAATAAATATCAATTAATTATGATTATTATATACTCCAGTTTTTTATATGTATGACACATATACTAGTAATTTGGCATAAACATTGTGAGCGGACAATTTCTTTTCGGAAAAAAAAAAAAAAAAAAGTTCAGTGGAAAGTCAGTTCCTTACTTTTTTTTTTTCAAAGTTTGGTTTTGTTTTTGACGAGATTGCAAGTAATTTGCTTTGTTTTTTTATTTTTATTTTTATATCATAATCATGTATGGATATTATAATTCTTAATTACTTCACGTAATGTGCTGTTAATAGACAATCAGTACCTGTTTCGTACTTCCAAGTACGAAGTTCGTTGTAACAGGTGTTTTTTTCATACAGGAGTAATAATTTTATTAGTTGACTTTTGAGCTGATTTAACTTCTTTTAAAAAAAAAAAATTAAACTTCCATATAAACGTAATGCTCAAGAACTAATCAAGTCAAACACTCCATTGAATATATCAATTAATTAACGAAGAATAATATAAACTTTGAGTAGAAATTGTTCAGATCTTCCATGTCTAGTTTTGCGCATCGACAACCTATAAATTTTTTATACCATTACATAAGTTGACCTATAATAATATATATGTATATCTGTATAGCAATCTAATATGATAATATAGAAAATAGAGTAATATCTTATTATATAAATTGAATTTGTCTAATACATCTTTTTTTTGGGTCAAATACGTGTATAATACTTATATAACCTAAATCGATATCAAAAGGATTTAAATTGGGCAATTTTTTTAGTTATTGTTTCCACCTTATTTCTTTAAAATTTAATCAAATTACATATTTTAGTTAAAGCTCTGCGAATCAAACGTATTATTTAAAAAACAATGATCTACATTTAAATTTAAAATGAATTCTTGGAGCGAAAGTACAATAACTTTAATATTAGGATCGTTGTAATAGTTAGAGAATGGAATAATTTTTAATGAATTGTTTCCTTATATGGGTAGGGTAGCTATTTTTCTTGCCTCGTTTATATCCTAGCAACTAATACATGCACACATTATTATTTATATATTTACCTTTTTCATTCTCTCTTTACTATTCTTATTTTCAATATTGAAAAGTCTCTCAATTGGGAAACTTATATATCAACTTATCTTGCTCTCTAGTTTTATACCTTTTGATTTCTGCTACTATCTGTTGTTTCTTGTACGTCGATTATCTAGTTTATTTATGATAGCTACTGCTCCTTTTTATACTACTTTATCATAACTTATTCGCTTATGTTACCTTCATTTTCATACTGAATTGAATTGATTGTCCTTATCTGACTTTTTTTTGGGCCACGATTTGAGGATCCTCTACCTTTCAAGGTAGAGATAAGGTCTGTGTACACTCTACCTTTGTAACGACCTGGGTGGTCGATTTGAGAATTTACGCTCGATCCCCCTATTAACTGCTTTTCCCGTATCTAATTCTGTTATTGTGATTTGTCGGGATGGTTCATCTTGAGTTTCGGAGTGTTTTGGTACACTTAATCCCTACATGAGAGTTTAAATCTTGGAATTCGGACCGTAGTCGGAGCAGTGTGAAAACAGGTTCGGAATGGAATTCCGTCGATTCCATTAGCTCCGTTGGGTAATTTTGGGCTTAGGGGCGTGTTTGGATTATATTTTGGAGGTCCGTAACTTATTTAGGCTTGAAAAGTCGAAAGTTGAATTTTTGAAGTTTCCGGATCGATAGTGAAATTTTGATATCGTGGTCGGAATCCAATTTCGAAAGTTGGAATAGTTTTGTAGTGTTGAATGTGACTTGTGTGCAAAACTTGGGATCAATAGAACATGGTATGGTTGGTTTCGGCATCGGTTGTAGAATTCTTAGGAGTTCACGTTCATTAGGCGTGGATTGGAGGGTGATTCGTGGTTTTAGCGTTGTTTGATGTGATTTGTGGGTTAGACTAAGTTTGTATGATATTTTAAGATTTGTTGGCATATTTGGTTGAGGTCCCGTGGGCCTCGGGTGAGTTTCGGATGATTAACGAAATTAGATTTGGACTTAGGCAATTTTCTGAACTTGCTGAACCTGTTGGTTTCGCACCTGCAGAGTTTGGACAGCAAGTGCAGCGCCGCAGAAGCGATTAGGAAATCGCAGATACGTTCTGAGGCTTGGAGGTCGAATATCGCAGATGCGGCTCAAGGATCACAAAAGCGAAACCGCATCTGCAAGTAAAGGGGCATAGGTGCTGAACCTGGTAACTTAATGAAATTTTGTAGGTGCGGAGTATGAGCCGTAGGAGCGGGACCACATGTGCGGTGAACTCCTCGCAGAAGCGGAAATCGTCGGTCAAAAAAGAGAGAAAACGAGGGTTTGAATTCATAACTTCTAAAATCGATTTTTAGCTCGGTAGAAGGCGATTTCTTGAGAGATTTTGAAGGATAACTATTGGGTAATAAATTCTAACTCTAATTTGGTTATAATACATTATTCTATTGCTATTTTTCTCAACTAATTAAGGAATTCGAGGGTAGAAGTTTGAAAATGGGGGAAAAAGTTCCCCAATGGAAAATCTGAGTTTTGAATCCGAATTTGACGTTGGATTGGGATAATTTTTGTACGAGTGTGAGGATTTTTGGGTGTTTTCTATTTTCTTGCCTTAGCTTCGATTCCTTTAGCTAAACTCGTTATTTGTAGTTATGATTTGATTAGATTTGGGCCACTCAGAGTTGGATACTCATGGCAAGAGCGTGATTCCAGATTGATTGAGCTTGGTTCGAGGTAAGTGGCTTGCCTAACCTTGTGTAGGGGAACTCCCCTTAGGATTTTGGCACTGTTGTTATATGAATATTGTGTACGTGAGGTGACGATTGCGTACATGTGCTAATTATTGGAAAACATCATTTTCATTAAGTAAATATCTATTTTTTCTTTAATTGAGCAATGCTAGTATGTGAAACCTCTTGTATAGCTTAGGAAAGCATGCCTATGTGACTTAACTGTCTTATATACTTTAACTGCCTACTTGGATTCTGTACAGCATTGTTTAGGGTAGAAATTCCCGTTTTTTCTGATGCAAACTTGAATAGAACTATATACTTCTTTCTTGAGACTGTTGTGCATTTATTTTGGGACTACGGATCGACATTCCGGGAGATCCCCTTGCACATTTAATAATTGGGATGATATTTTTGGATATTACCCTGTACTGGATATTTATTTTGGGACTAAGGATCGGTATTCCGGGAGATCCCCCTACACATATACGATTTGGACTACGGAATGATATCCCGGGAGATCCTCTGCATATTTATGTTTAGGACTACGAGATGTTATCCCGAGAGATCCTTTTGTTGCTATCTTTGTGTATTGAGTTATTTCTTCCTATGATTTCATCCGTATTGACTAATAACATATTTAATTATACTGTCTCATTTCACGTTATTTTAGCTTGTTATATATATAACCAGTAAGGACCTAACGTTCCTCGTCACTACTCGACCGAGTTTAGGCTTGCCACTTATTGGCTACCGCTTTGGTGTATTCATGCCCTTACCTGCACATGTTTTTCGTGTGCAGATCCAGGTTTTTCTACTCAGCCATACTACCCGTGAGGCGGAGCGACCCAGAGACTTCGAGGTATATCTATCGCATCCGCAGACCTAGAAGTCCCTCTCTATTCTCCCTTTAGCTATAGACTTCTTGTATTTCCTTTTATTTAGACTTCGGGAGTTAGAACACTATGTATTTTCTTTAGCTTGTGATTCATTAGTGTAACGACACGGCCTGTCGTTTCAAAAATTACCGCTCCGATTTCCCCATTTCTTCTTCTTATTATCTTGTTTAACTGTATTATGTAATATCGGGTTGGTTCATGTTTGGGTTCAGAGAGGTTTTGGAAAGGAATGAGACACTTAGTCTCTTTTGAGTAAGCTTAGGTTGGAAAAGATAACCTGATGTTGACTTATGTAAAAAAGGACTCGGATGTAAATTCTGATGATTCAGATAGCTTCGGGAGGTGATTTGGGACTTTGGAGCATGATCGGAATGTGTTTTGGAGGTCCGGAGTAGATTAAGGCTTGAATTGGCGAAATAGAAATTTTGGCATTTTTCGGTTGATAGGTGCGATTTTGATGTAGGGGCCGGAATGGAATCCAGGAGTTGGAGTAGGTCCTTTGTGTCATTTTTGATGCATGTGCAAAATTTTAGGTCATTCGAATGAGGTTTGATAGACGTTTTGATTGAAAGCGAAATTTGGGAGTTTTTGGAATTCTTAGACTTGAATCCGATGTTAACTTGGTGTTTTGATGCTGTTTTGAGTTTTCCGAAGATTGGAATATGTTTGAATGAAATTATGGGATATGTTGGCATGTTTGGTTGAGGTCTCGAGGGCCTCAGGTGAGTTTCAGATGGTTGACGAGAGGTTTGAAGTTGAGAATTCGTAGCTGAAGCTGCTGTAGTCCGTCATAACCGCACTTGCGGCTTGGGAACCGTAGGTGTGGGCCTGCAGAAGCGCCGCCTGGGTCACAGATATGGAATTGAGCATGAGGGGCTAAAACTGTAGATGCGGGTGCTTGAGCGCACCTGCGATAGCGCAAGTGCGGATTTCTGATCGCAGGTGCAGTCGTTGGGTGCTTAAGTGATTTGCGCAGGTGCGGGTCCACAAGTACAGGATTCCAACCGCAGAAGCAATTTACTTGGGGCATAACATATATATATTTGGCCATTCGCGATTTTTAGCTCTTGTTCACCATTTTTAAATTGATTTTGAAGCTTTTTGGAGGATTTTGAAGAGGGAATACAAGGAACTTCATTAAGGTAAGATTTTTGAACATAAAACTCGTTTCTATGGTGCTATTTCACGGATTAGGCTTGTAATTTATGGAAAATTAGTGGTTGAAATTGAAGAACTAGGGCTTTTAGTTGGAGACCTAAAATTAGGGATTTGAGGGGTCATTTGTGGTTGGATTTTGATAAATTTGGTATCCATAAACTCGTGAGAGGATAAGAATTCCATTGATGTTAATTTTATCAGATTCCGAGACATGGGCTCGGGGTCGGTTTGACCAGTTTCATATTTTTGATGTAAATTGATTATTTTCGAGTAGGCTTTGTTCCCTTAGCATATTTTGATGGTATAAATCTACTTTTAGGTAGATTTGGTGCATCCAGAGACCGAGTCAAGAGGCAAGGGCATCACGGGCTACAATTTGGACTGGATAGAGGTAAGTAATGATTATAAATTCTGTCGTGAGGGTATGAAACCCCGGATTTCATATTATTGTGCTACTTTGAGGTGATGCACACGCTAGATGACGAGCATGGGGTCGTGCAACATTGGGGATTGTGACTTAGTCCGTCCCGTATGACTGTTATCAGACTATATTTTCCTTTTCATACTCTTAGACGTATTATAGATGCTCGTGAGTGGTGACACCCCGATGTCGGGCTATGTTTGTTTCCGCACTATTTTATTCTACTATATATTTTGGGATTCTTAGCTTATTAATGACTTTAAATGACTTGTTATAACTGTTTAGTTGGTTTGGGGGTTTGTGTCAGCTGGCCTAGTTTCATGATAGGCGCTATCATGACCGGTTCCATTTTTTGGGTCATAACAAGTTGGTATTAGAGCCTAGATTACATAGATCTCACAAGTCATGAGCATGCTTAGTAGAGTCTCACAGATCGGTACGGGGAGGTCTATATTTATCCTCGGGAGGCTGCAGAACCTTTAGGAAAACTTCATATTCTTGAATTCTTATCGTGCGAATTTGTTGTTCCAAGTGCTAAACTTCTGTTATTTTATTATCTCACAGATGGTGAGGACACGAGCGACCGGTCAAGATGGACGACCACCAGTACCACCAGCTATGCCCACTAGAGTCCAAAGACACGGTCGAGGCCTTGGTAGGGGCAGAGGTGTAGCTCGCACCGTTGCTAGGGCAGCACCTGCACATCCACCAACCGCCCTAGTTCAGGATTAGGTCCCAGTTGTGGACGCTCCAGCTGCACCAGCTGTGCCTATTGTGATTCTAGGCCTTCATGAGGCCGTGGCCCAGATTTTATCAGTATGCACTGGCCTAGCTTAGGCGGTCTCAACTACTACAACCACAGCTACTTTTCAGTCCGGGGGAGGCACTCAGACTCTCGCCGCTCGCACACCTGAGTAGGTCATACAGGGATTTCAGAACCAAGGGCACATCCAGCCCAGCCGGTTGAAGCTGATCAGGATGATGTAGATCCTGTTATGCTAGGAGACGAGCATCACATGTTGGAGAGGTTTGGTAGACTTCAGCCTCCGACTTTTAGTGGTAAAGAGGGCGAGGATGCGTAGGGTTTCTTGGACAAGTGTTAGAGGATTTTTCGTACATCGGGTATTCTGGAGACCAGCGGGGTAGAATTTACCACTTTTCACTTTTCTGGAGATGCCTTCACTTGTTGGGAGGCTTATGAGAGGCGTAGGCCCGTTGGTGCAACACCCCTTACCTGGAAGCAGTTCTCCGTTCTCTTTTTGGAGAAGTATGTGCCACAATCTCGCAGAGAGGAGCTGCACAGGCAGTTTGAGCAGTTGTGATAGGGTGATTTGACTATGACGCAATATAAGATGAGGTTCTCAGAGTTAGCTCGTCATGTGGTTTAGTTGGTCCCGACAGATAGAGAGAGGATCAGAAGGTTCGTTAACAGCCTCATATATCAGCTTCGAATTCTCATGACCAGGGAGAGGGTTCCCGGTGCTACTTTTTAGGAGGTTGTCTCCATTGTCGCGAGATTGAGTCAATTCGTCGCCAGGAGTAAGATGAGAGGGAGGCCAAGAGGCCTCGGGGATTTGGTAGTTATGATGGTGCTCCTTTGAGAGGTTAATTTCAGTACGGCAGAAGCCGTATATTCGGATATGCTCAGTCACCTCGCCCAGGTTATCGAGGGGCATCATCGGGTCATGGTTCTCACAATATTCATCAGTGCCATTCATCACTCATTGCCCTTCCAGCCTAGAGTTCATCTCGTGCTCTATCAATTCAGGGCTCTTCTATGCCAGGTGCATCTGCTAGTCATTCTAGTGCTAGGGGTTCCCTTCAGTCCCCGTCTCCAGCACCAGGGAGTTGTTGTGAGTGTGGAGAGTTGGGTCACATGTGGAGGCAGAGTCCTCGTCGTCTTGGAGGTTCATCTCAGTAAAGGAGTTAGCCATCGACTGTAACACCAGTTACTTCACCACCACCCAGCCAGCCAGCTAGGGGTAGATGTCAGTCAGCTAGGGGTCGCCCCAGAGGGGGAAGTTAATCAGGTGGTGGTCATGCCCGTTTCTATGCACTCCCAGCTAGGCCCGATGCTATTTCTTCAGATGCTGTGATCACAGGTATTGTCTCAACCTGCCACAGAGATGCCTCTGTGTTATTTGATCCCAGTTCCTCTTTCATATGTGTCATCATATTTTGTTCGTTACTTAGATATGCCTCGTGGGTCTTTTGTGTCATCTGTTCGTGTACCTACTCCGGTGGGCGATACTATTATTGTGGACCATATGTAACGGTCGTGTGTGGTGACTATTGGGAGTTTGGAGACCCCAGTGGACCTGTTATTGCTTTCTCTGGTAGACTTCGATGTGATATTGGGCGTGGATTGGATACCTCTGTATCGTGCTATTTTGGACTGTCATACCAAGACACTGACTACAGATTGAGTGGCGATGTTCGACTGATTATGTTCCCAATAGGGTAATTTCATTCTTAAAGGCCCAATGTATGGTTAGGAAGGGTTGTCTTTCTTACTTAGCCTTCGTGAGGCATGTCATTACAGAGACTCCCAACATTGATTCTATTTCGATTGTAAGGGATTTTCTTGATGTGTTTCCTGCAGACCTGCCGGGCATGCCACTGGACAGGGATATTGATTTTTGTATTGATTTGGTGCCGGGCACTCAACCCATTTATATTCCACCGTATCGTATGGCACCAGTGGAGTTGAAGGAGTTGAAAGAGCAACTTCAGGAACTCCTTGATATGGGGTTCATTCGGCCTAATGTGTCGCCGTGGGGTGTGCCTATACTATTTGTGAAGAAGAAGGAAAAAACTATAAGGATGTGCATTGATTACACGTAGTTGAACAAGGTTACAATTAATAACAAGTATCCTTGGCCTTGCATTGATGATTTACTTGACCAGCTTCAGGGAGAGAGGGTTGATAACTAGGGATTTTGACGCATTTTATACTCCTTCTTGCTTATGCTTTGATTAGAAATTCATACAAAATAGTCCCAAACGGCTCACAAGTTTTGCTTGAATGCATGTTTGATCATCAAAGTGACAATATATCAAATATCAGCTCAAAAGGAGTGAAACTTGCACAAGTGCCAAAGACAAGACAAGCTTAGGCAAAACAGGCCCAGTGCAGCTGCACACCACTTTGTACGGTCCGCACTAGGAGATTCAGAGAGGCTAATTTCCAGGCTAAGAGGCAGTGCAACATCACTAGGTTTTGTGCAGTCCGCACTGATGGCAATGCTGCCACACTTGATTCTGTGCGGTCCGCAGAGCCAAGATTCAGAGAATGCCAATTGTTGAGTTTTCAAGCCAATGCAGTCCATAGTTGATTTTGTGCGGACCGCACAAGAAGTCTCCATGGCCGCAGTCCATTCTGTGCGATCCGCATTGCCTGAGTTCAAAGCCCTAGTGCGGCCGCACACCATTTTATGCAGTCCGCACTATCCCCGCAGGGGCATTTTTGTCCAAATTTTTAGCCTAGTATAAATAGCTTCTTTTTTCTATTTTTAGGGCATCAGATATTGTAATTAAGCAGCTGCACTCGTGGGTTCGAGATTCTTTGTTATCTTGGGAAATTTTAGCTACTTTTAATCATTGAATCTTTGTGTTTAACTTAGTGATTATCTAATATGAGTTTATCTTCATCTATTTCTTGTTTTTCTTCTTCAATTATGAGTAGTTAGACCCATTAGCTAGGGTTGTGGCTCAACCCTAGTGTGGGTAATTGATGGGTCTTGTATTTTAGGGCTAATTTGACTATGGGTGTTTGTTATTTGGGCCAATTTCATGGTTAATTTCTGAATTAGTGGTTGCAAACAATAGTTTGTGTTGAGTTGACTTGAGTTCTTTTTGAGAAAGAGAGCCTAAGTCTCCAAAATTGGTCCAACAAGGAATTGGGGCGTACTCAAGAGATTGATAGCCCCAATTAAAGGGTTAAACCTCGAGAGAGTAATACCCGACTTGAACCCTAGTTGCGTGTGCAAATTTGCTTACCCAATTGGTCTTGAGAAAGTTAATTGGGCAAAATCACTTGAACCACCGAGAGATGTAGAGTGGGTAAATTAGTGCAATGGTTATATCATACTCCCCAATCATGTCAAACGTGCATTAGACTCAAGTACCCGTCAATTGACCACTAGGCGAAAGTCACTACCCTAGTGCCTTTTAAACCTATTTGAACAACTCGTAGCATTATAACTCTTAGCATAATTTAGTTGCAATTACCAATTGTAGTTTGATAATAGTAGAAGTAAACAAAAACCCAAAAAATGAATAGAAGTGTAATTAAGGACACATACGTAATCCTAAACTAGATAGATACTCGATTCCAATTCTAGCTCTCTGTGGATATCGATCCCAACACAATATTGGGTAGAAGCTGCTCTGACCCTCTCTAGCTACTTAATTAGTAGTGCGGAGTAGGCCGCGATCACTTTTTGGTGTTGTTGCCGGGGAGCTAATGGTTTTGGCTATCTATTTAGTTAGTTTTGTGTATTGTTCTTCTTTCCTTCTTTGTTACTAATTTGTGTGTGTCAATACTTCAGGTACCAAATGGCTTTAAATGTTAATGACCCTCTTGGAAACGTGTTTGCGGGGGAGGAGGTTGATGATATTGGAGAGGAAGAGATGCCTCTTGTACCTCCTGGACCACGATAAGGATGCCAGGCCAATGTTAATGAAAATAATCCAGACCCTCCTCTGCCACCTCTAACAGCGGTTCCTCGGGTGCTCCCAAACCAAGGCTATGTAAGTGCAATTGTCCCACCCCGAATTCGAGCGAGCAATTTTCAAATTACTAATGTGATGCTGCCATTGTTGGAGCAGCGTGGTTACTTCACGGGCACTGCCACTCAAAATGCTTACAAACATATCAAGGGGTTCGTGGATACCTGTTGGGGGAGCAAGCAAACCAATGTGTCCAAAGATGCACTCCGTTTGAGACTCTTCCCATTCTCACTTAGGGTGAAGGCTTTGTATTGGCTTGAGCGACTTCCTAACCATTCCATCACTACTTGGGATGAGTTAACAGATTAGTTCATAGAAAAGTTCTTTTCACTGGGACATATGGCGGCTTTGCGGGATGAGATATTGGCTTTCAAGCAGGAGCCCACCGAACCATTGCATGAGATTTGGGTGAGATATAGAACTATGGTGAAGGAATGCCCCAATAATGACATGACGGAGAATATGTTGCAACTTTCTATCGGGGCATCAATACTATAAATCAATGCATAGTCAATCAACTCGCTGGGGGGTAATTTTATGAAGTTGACGTATGATAAAGCTTGTGCCATTCTTGATGAGATGGCAGATACATCTTCCGCATGGTAAAGTAGAGCCAATATGCCCCAGGGTGACCCCACAGTCACTCATTTGCACAAAGAGTTACATGACCATGGGCAAGCGATAACGAAATTGACAACTAGCATGAACCAACTAGCAAAGGCACAGTTACAACAAGTCCAAAATCCTCGCCAAGTGAATGCCATAGAGGGTGTTAATATGATAGTAAACCAAAGAAGGCAAAGAGGTCAGCATAACCAAGGGAATTCAGATCAATTTGACAATGATAGTAGTGGATTTCAAGATGATGGCTATGATGGGCAAAATGAAGAGGTACAATATGTGAACAGTTATCAAGGCCAAAGAGGCAATTCTTCCAACCAAAAACAACAATGGAGGTCCCAAGATAATTGGGGCAATCAACAACAAGGCAATAATTGGAACAATAACCAACAAGGGAACAACAATTGGGGAAACAATAATCAAAATTCGAATTGGGGAAATCAAAACAACAATCGGATCAACCAAGGAAACTGGGGGAACAATAACAATCAGGATGGATGGAACAACAATCAAGGCAATCAGAGGCACGGTTTTCAAAGGCCCCCAATGTACCAACAACCGAGCAACCCACCACTTTTTCCTTCCCAAGGTCCTAGTTCTTCTAGCAATGATATGGGTAGAATTGAAATGATGTTCAAAGAAATGATGAAGAAGAATGCAGATTCGGATACTCAATTATCTTCTCACAATAATTCCATTAGAAAGTTGGAGTTGCAACTACGTCAAATCTCTCAATCCTTGAATACACTCCCTAATGGTGCTCTACCAAGTGACACGGTAGTGAACCCGAAGGGTGGTAACAATCATGTTTTGGCGGTGACCACTAGGAGTGGACGAGGCAGTGATGTGAATTCCTCTAAGCAAAAGCAAGTTTTGGGTGATGAAGTTGAGTTGCAAGAAGATGAAGTTCCTTTGGTGGTTGAGAATGTGGTTGATGAAAATGTGAATGAAGATATGAGGATTGATATTCAAGGTGCCGAGGTGGAAATGCAAAATGACGTGAACCCATCTAGGAAACACATAGTTGTGCCAAAAGTCAAGGCAACCTTGCCCAGACCACCTCCACTTTATCCTCAAAGGCTAGCCAAGCAGAAAAGTGAGAATTAGTTCAAAAAGTTCATTGACATGATGAAGAGCTTATCCATCAATGTGCCTTTGGTGGAGGCTTTGGAGCAAATGCCTGGCTATGCCAAATTCATGAATGATTTGGTGACCAAGAAAAGATCCATGGACTGTGAAACTATCAAGATGACCCACCAAGTTAGTGCTATAGTACATTCAATGGCTCTAAAGTTGGAGGATCCCGATGCTTTCACCATCCCTTGCACTATTGGTAGTACGGATTTTGCCAAGGCTTTATGTGATCTAGGGGAAAGTATAAAATTGATGCCCTACTTAGTTTTTAAGACTTTGGGTATTGGCCACCAAGGCCAACTTCTATGAGATTGCAAATGGCGGATAGATCAATGAAGCGACCTTTGGGTATTGTTGATGATGTGCTTGTCCGAGTGGACAAATTTATATTGCCAATGGATTTTGTGATATTGGATTACGAGGTGGATTATGAAGTCTCGATCATATTGAGGAGACCTTTCCTTGCTACGGGGAAGGATCTAGTTGATCTTGAAGCAATGGAACTCACTTTTCGGGTGGGTGATGAAAAGGTAGTATTCCATGTGTGCAAGTCAATGAAGCAGCCCAATTGTACTGAAGTGTGCTCATTGTGGATCTAGTCACGGTTGTGATAATTGATGATACAAGTGCTATGATTAATGTGGAGGACCCGTTGGAGGCCGTGTTGTTAAATCTTGAGGTCAATGATGATGAGGGCCAAGTGGAGTGCGTGAATGCTTTGCATGGGATGGGATCTTATTCTTATGAACTTAGAAAGCTATCCTTGGACCTTGAAAATAGAAAGACTCCTCCAACAAAGCCTTTAATCGAGGACCATCCGGTGTTGGAGTTGAAGCCATTGCCTCCACACCTCAGGTGTGAGTTTTTAGGCCCTAGTTCTACTTTACCAGTTATTCTTTCCTCGTGTCTTGCTAACTTGCAAGTAGACGCCACTTTGGCAGTGTTCAAAAAGAGGAAGAAGGCAATTAGATGGACCTTGGCCGACATTTGGGGAATAAGCCCCGCATTATGTATGCACAAGATCATTTTGGAGGATGATGCAAAACCCTCCTTGGAACATCAAATGAGGTTTAACAAAGCAATGCAAGAAGTGGTGAAGAAAGAAGTGATAAAGTGGTTAGATGCCGGGGTTGTGGACCATATTTCCGATAGCTCATGGACTTCTCCGGTGCAATGTGTGCAAAAAAAGGATGGTATGACGATGGTGACAAATGAAAACAATGAACTTATTCCCATTTAGACAGTTACCGGATGGAGAGTATGCATGGACTAGCAGAAGCTGAACAAGGTGACTTATAAGGATCACTTCCCATTGCTATTCCTTGACCAACTGCTTGATCGCCTTGCGGGGCGTGCCTTTTATTGATTTTTGGATGGATATTCGGGATATAATCAAATCTTAATCGCTCCGGAGGATCAATAGAAGACCACATTTACTTGTCCATATGGCACCTCTGCTTTCTCTCTAATGCCGTTGTGTAATGCCCTGGCAACTTTCCAATGATGCATGATGGCTATTTTCACCGATATGGTGAAAGATATTTTGGAAGTCTTCATGGATGATTTTAGTGTGGTTGGTGATTCATTTGGAGAGTGTTTGGGAAATCTGGATGGATTTTTGTCCCGTTATGAAGACACAAATCTCATTCTCAACTGGGAAAAATGCCACTTCATGGTTGAGGAGGGCATAGTGTTGGGCCACAAAATTTCAAACCATGGGATTGAAGTTGACAAAGCCAAGATAGAGATGATTTCAAGGCTTCCTCCCCCCACTTCTGTCAAGGGGGTGAGGAGTTTTCTTGGGCACGCAGGGTTTTACCAGAGGTTTATAAAAGATTTTTCGAAGGTGGTAAACCACTTGTGCAAGCTACTAGAAAAGGATGCCAAGTTTATGTTCGATGAGTAATGTATGCAAGCATTTGAGCTTCTCAATCTTAAGTTGACCACTATCCCTATCATTACCGCACCAAATTGGAGCTAGCCTTTCGAGCTCATGTACGATGCGAGAGACTTTGCGGTCGGGGCTGTTTTGGGTCAATAGGTTAACAAAATGTTTCATCCGGTGTACTACGCAAGCAAGACCATGAATGAGGCTCAAAGGAACTATACATTTATCGAGAAAGAGTTGTTGGCCGTAGTGTATGCAATGGAAAAGTTTCAGCGGTATATTATGGGGGCCAAGGTCATAGTGCACACCGATCATGCCGCCCTTAGGTACTTGATGACAAAGAAAGACTCCAAGGCAAGGTTGATACGATAGGTGCTACTACTTCAAGAGTTTGATCTAGAAATTGTGGACCGGAATGGTAGTAAAAATCAAGTTGCGGACCATTTGTCCCTCTTGGAGGAGGAAGGAAGGCCATGTGATGGCCTAGAAATCAATGATGCATTTCCCGATGAGCAACTACTTTCCGTGTCTATGAGTGATATGTCGTGGTTTACGGATATTGCTAATTACCTTGTGACTGGCATTGTCCCGTGTGAGCTCTATTCTAACTAAAGGAAGAAGCTCAAACGGGATTGTTTGGATTTCTATTGGGATGAGCCATATTTGTTCAAGATTTGCACTGATGGTGTGATTCGAAGGTGTGTCCCGGAGGAAGAGCAATTGAGTATCTTGGGGGCTTGTCATTCCTCTCCCTATGGTGGCCATCATGGTGGGGCGAGGACCGCTTCCAAAGTTCTTAGTTGTGGATTCTATTGGCCAACTTTGTACAAAAATGCTAGTGATCTTGTGAAGAGGTGTGATGAGTGCCAAAGAGCGGGTGGAATTTCGAAGAAAGATGAGATGCCTCTCAATACCATCCTTGAGGTTGATATTTTTTATGTATGGGGCATTGATTTTATGGGCCCGTTTGTTAGCTCGTGTGGGAACACATACATTCTCATGGCGGTGGACTATGCTTCAAAGTGGGTTGAAGCCGTGGCTTTGCCCAAAAATGAGTCCTGGAGTGTTGTTGCATTTCTCAATAAGAGTATTTTTACAAGGTTTGGTACTCCTCTTGCAATCATAATTGATGGGGGGTCTCATTTTTGCAATAGAGCTTTTGACACTTTGCTTTCAAAGTATGGTGTCAATCACAAAGTTTCTACCCCATATCATCCTCAATCTAGTGGACAACTTGAAGTCTCCAACATGGAAATCAAAATCATATTGTCAAAGACGGTCAATGCAAATATAACCGATTGGTCAAAGAAGTTGGATAGCGCTTTATGGGCTTATAGGACTGCTTACAAGACTCCGATTGGTAAGTCTCTGTATCGGTTGGTGTTTGGGAAAGCTTGCCATCTACCGGTTGAGTTAGAGCACAAGGTCAAGTGGGCCTTGAGGAAGTTGAACCTTGAGTGGGATGTAGCTACTAATCTTCGGGTGGAGCAACTCAATGAGCTTGATGAATTTAAATTCCATGCCTACTCTAGTTCATCCTTGTATAAGGATAAAATAAAATACCTTCACGACAAGTATACTCGGGGCAAAGAGTTCAAAGTGGGGGATTTGGTGCTCTTATTAAACTCTCGGCTTAGGTTGTTCCCGGGAAAGCTCAAGTCAAAGTGGAGCGGACCGTTTGAAATAGTGTGTGTGATCCCGTTCGGTGCTATTGATTTAAAGAACAAAAATGGTGAAGTTTTTAGAGTGAATGGACACCGGGTCAAGCATTATCTTGGAAAAATTAATGACAACCACATGGTGGCACTTCTTCATTTCAAATGATGTGATGGTAATGTCACGACCCAAATATTCCTTCGAATGAGTCGTGATGGCACCTAGTCTTAAGGAATAGGTAAGCCTAATAATTGCGGAATAACAACCATGAATAATAACATCTAAAATTCTTCTGAAATAGAATTCTTATACAATGAACATCTTCCCAAAACCCGGTAGTACAAGTCATAAGCTCTATAGAGTTTTTCGCTACCATTTCTAAACACAACCGTAAGGAAATAAATACAGTAGTGAGAATATAAAATAAGAAGGTGACTCTGAAGCCTGTGAATGCAGCAACATGGCTACCTTGAGTCTCCTCGGCAAGAATCCACACAGCTACTAGCGAATAATACCTGGATCTGCACAAAAGAGTGCAGAGTGTAGTATCAGCACAAACGAACCCATGTGCTGGTAAGTGCGTAGCCTAACCTCGGCGAGGTAGTGACGAGGCTAGGACCAGGATACCAAATAAACCTGTGCAATATAGAGTTCAAAATAATAGGAAGCAGAAAACAATGGTGGCAACAATGATCAACCAGTGATATGAATAGCAGGCAACAAAAACAACATAAATGTTTCTTGACAAATAATAAATATAGGTTCAATCAATTAATCAAGTCCTTCATATATGAATCTTTTGGCTATAAATCCTTCAAGTAATAATCGCCAAGATAATATGCTTTTCAATAAATATATTTCGAATATATTTCCTTTCGAGTAAAGGTCACCTTGTGACGCCTCATTTTAAAATCATAAATAATATAGGTCTCAACCCACTTTCACATTTTCATGGCACCTTGTGCCAATATTTATATCACAATCTCACGGACAACTCACGTTCCATTAAATAAAACCATAATATTTTCTCCGACGCCTTGTTCCCACATATCTCTGTCTCACATTTGCACAACAATATTCTCATTTTACTCAGTTCATAGGTTCCATACCCAATACAATTAAGAATATATTCAAGGATCCTCATTCACTTAACATAAAGTAGAGTACAACTTCCAACTCAATTAGGATATCAACAAGAAAAGATGAAGTTATTTTTAGAAATCGTTTGATAAAGAAAATACCCTTTTCAATTTAAGTACAATATCGAATGATTCATTACCTTTCATACGAGAAATCAATAAATCAAAACATAGTAGAAATTCCTTTTTAAGTAAAGTACGACCTCAAACGGTTTAAGGAAATTTTAGTTGAGAAATCCATTGAGTTAAAAATGTAAAATTTGTTGAAATTTGAAATATGACCATATAAAAAAAAATAAGGCGAAGTATATAAACACTATGAATTCCACCACAAAGGATCACGACAGTAAAGAGATCTAAACTGTTAATACACTTGAGTTGTTAATAATAAGTAAACACAACAACAGAAAGTACACGGAACCAAAATCCAATTACTAACAAGGATAAGGAATACAAACACATGATCTCACTTTCATTTCATATCTTGTTGCAGGCGTGCAACCCGCTCCCATTTCATATATCTTGTTGCAGGCATGCAACCCGCTCCCATTTCACATATCTCATTGCAGGCGTGCAGCCCGCTCCCATTTCACATATCTCGTTGCAGGCGTGCAACCCGATCTCATTTCATATATCTCGTTGCAAGCGTGCAACCCGCTCCCATTTCATTTATCTCGTGGTAGGCGTACCACCCGCTCCCATTTCATTATATCTTGTGGTAGGCGTACCACCCGCTCCCATTTCATTGTATCTTGTGTAGGCGTACCACCCGCTCCTATTTCATTATATCTTGTGGTAGGCGTATCACCCGCTCCCATTTTATTATATCTTGCGGTAGACATACCACCCGCTCCCATTTCATTTATCTCGTGGTAGGCATACCACCCGCTCCCATTTTATTATACCTTGTGGTAGGCGCACCACCCGCTCCCATTTCATTGTATCTTGTGATAGGCATACCACCCACTCCTATTTCATTGTATGTTGTGGCAGGTGTACCACCCGCTCCCATTTCATTATATCTTGTGGTAGGCGTACCACCCGCTCCCATTTCATTATATCTTGTGTTAGGTGTACCGCCCGCTTTACAAGCCAACAATAATCACAATGAATCCCAGCAAGGCAACAATGATATTTCAAGAACATCCTGGTAAGGGAACAATGATATTTCAACGACATCCCCGCAAGGGAACAATACTATCAAAACAAACATCCCGGCAAGGGAACAATAATATCAAACAAATATCCCGGCAAGGGAACAATGGTGATTAATAACAAATGAAGCGCAATAAACCACAACGGAGTCATAACAATTATAATACAAGATTCACGGGCATGCTTGAAACCAACGTATATATACTCGTCACCATGCCTATACGTCATACTCCACAATTAACATATAACAAATAAGACATAACTCCTAATTTCTCAGGCTAAGGTTAGACCAAACACTTACCTTAACAGAGTTAGTCCGATATTGCAAAATAGCATTCTTGCGTGAAACGACCTTCAGATAGCTCCAATCTTTCTTGAGCTTTTTCTTACCTTACTACAATATTCCGACAATTCTAGCAACTTCAATCTATTTAGAATTATACAAAAGTGAACAATAGTTAGGAGGATATTTGTGGGTTTACCTCATTTAGGCATTTCATCAAACACTATGTGTGCACATTTGACTATATCTCTTGTCACGACCCAATTCCCAAACCCGATCGTGATGGCGCCTCTCGTGAAGACAAGGCCAGCCAACAAAATAACAATGCCTTTTTTAATAGTAAATAAACATAAATGAATGAATAATATGACTTAATGGCAATACTAACTGACATTTACCACCCAACACAACCCGATCGGGGTGTCACAAGTCACGAGCATCTAAAGAAGACTGAACAACTACAGGGACAATAATAAAATACAAAGTAAAATTCTGAAATCAAAGGACAAAGTCCGGTGCCGCGAACGCTGGCGGTCACTTTGCTCAGCTACAATAGCAATACCTTCAGTCCGCTAATAACCCGCTGCCGAGTGAACAATACCTGTAACTGCACGCGAGGTGCAGGGAGTAAAGTGAGTACTCCAACTCAGTGAGTAATAAGAGTAAATAATAACTGAGCGGTAAGAAATCACGTAAGAACACTCCATCATGCTATATGGGACAGTACAACCTTTTGAGAAAAACAGTAAAACCTTGAAAATCCTTTAGAAACATCTAGCTCAGTTAAGAATCTCTTTTGAAAATATTCTTTTTCCAACAGTCAGCATATGAATGCGATATCAGGTAGTGCATGTCCGCACACAAGTCAGCCCCTCGGGCACAACACTCCGTTAACAAATAACACCAGGGTATCTGGTACACAGTGTAGAAATAACATGGATGCCAATGATATAAGAGTGCTGAATGTCATGCCACGTAGTACAAACAAGAATCAATGCGTGAATGCAATGCAATACACATGACCGCTGCAGCGCGCAGCTCGATCCATTTGGGTACCCGCGCTCACTGTGGGGGTTCAGACTCCGAAGGGGCTCCTACAGCCCAAGCACAATATCAATATCACACCGCTGCGGCGTGCAGCCCGATCCATCATCAGTCCGGAAATGCACATGCAACACTGCTGCGGTGCGCAGCCCGATCCACACTCAGTCCAGATATATGCATGTAAGCCACACAGGCACAATCAAGTTTATCATTTTCAGTTCCAATTATTAGGAATTATAGATTAAGTGTTTAAAACTTTAGAAAGTTACTAATCATTTCGAGACTGTGTTTAACTCAAGACTGATATCATGAAAACATGCTAAGCATCACGGAAACAGTAATAATAATCCCTAAGGATTCAATCAGTTAGCACGAGGCCCAATCACGATAATTAATCTATAAGGACATCAACTTAGCTTCAATCAATTAGGTAGTTATTTCATTAAGCGGGATAGAACAAGTCACAATCCCCAACGGTGCTCTATCCCATGCCCATTATCCGGCGTGCAAGTCACCTCAATGCAGCACTATGATGTGCAAATCCGGGGTTTCAAACCATCAGGATATCATTTACAAGAATTACTCACCTCGAACTGGCGAAATCTCTAGCTTGCGATGCCTTTGCCCCTCAAATTGGCCTCCACGCGCGTCGAATCTAACCAAAATTAGAGCGAGTACATTACAATATGCTAAGGGAACAATACCCAATCGAAAGCAATCGAGAAATAGCAAAAATCTCAAAACTAGCAAAACCCGAGCCCGCTTCTCAAAAAATTACAAAACTTACATTACCGGATTCCTCATCTCGCCACGAGTTCATACATACCAAGTACTCCCAAATCCGAGCTCAAATGACCTATCAAATTCCAATTTGAAATATCAAAACTCAAGCTCTAGCTTTACCCCTTTTTGGTGAATTTCAACCAATTTCCATGTTAAATCTAACATAATCTCGTGTATTTAGGCTAAGGAACTTACCTCAAATCAATCCTCCTTGAATCCCTCTTCAATTAGCTCTCCCAAGATCCAAAATCTCTCAACAATGGAGGAAAAATAACATAGGCTCGCGGATGAAATATCAATTAAAACCCTTCTGCCCA
>MU787411.1:13021-27850 GCA_026770625.1 Nicotiana glauca
CATCAGGATGGTCTTTTCATTTCAGGTACACCTGTCCTAGACGGACCCAACCCCTGTGTTGAGTCCCCTAAGTCAAATGCACATGATGCAAACAAACGTTCCTACTAGGGATCCGGCATGAGGCTTTGTTATTCTAGGTTTAAAACCTGGGTTTATTGTTCTAGACCTGGCTTACCCGAGCGGACAACTCGAGCCGAGGAGGGTCAGTGTACCGGTAGCATTGCTTTCCGGCTTAACTGGTGGTGCTCCCCGCCTAAAACATGTGTGACTAAAATCCGTCACCGGGTGCCAGGCACCTCGGCTATCTCAAAGAAAGCGAGCTAGGTCAAGCAAATGTCCAATTTTAATTTTAAGAAGACTCAGAAGGGGTGCGTGAGAAGGTAGTTTATATACACAGTTCAAAAATTATCAAAGCGGTAAAAAGCAACATTTAGCACATTTAAGCCAAAACATCAAATAAACATTAGATAATAAATAAGCCAAATACAACAATTATTTCAAGCTCTAATTTCTAACCCTGAACCAGTGGTTCCGGGTTTTTAGCATCCCCAGCAGAGTCGCCAGAGCTGTCACACCTCCTTTTGGCGCTACTACACCCCGCGAAGGGCGTGGTAAAGGGAGTTTTTCCAATTAAAGGACAATCAAAATGGGATTCATTTATTAAGAGATTCAGAGTCGCCACTTGGGAGATTTATGGTGTCCCAAGTCACCGGTTGAATCCCGAATCGAGGAAAGGTTTGACTCTATTTAACAGTCTGCGTACCACAAATCCGGATAAGGAATTCTGTTAACCCGGGAGAAGGTGTTAGGCATTCCCGAATTCCGTGGTTCTAGCACGGTCACTCAACTGTCGTATTCGGCTTATTTATCTGATTTTTAAAACATGTTACAACTTATGTGCTACTTTTAACCGTAAACCGCTTTTATTATTATTTTTAAGGAAAATTAAACGTCGTTTAAAATATTTTTTTGGATCACGTCACATGAAATGCACCCGGATCCTCGACACATTTTTATTCAACGTTTTGGGATTTGGATTTGGGTCGCATGAAATGCACACCCGAATTTAGGAAAGTAAAATTATTAAAGACGCGCTTAAAGAGACTAACGCCTCATTATTTTGGGGAAGACCGTGAAATTCGCTAAACAGCCTGCCCGAAAAGCTAAGTATTTTAATATATACATTTATGAGGGCCCCGCAGCTTGTGCGTTTTATTTGGCGAGGCTCGTCTCATTTTTTTTTAAGGATAATCCTAAAATGACTACATTTACTATTAAGTTTGTCTCTAAAAATAAAAGAGAAAAGGTCCTAGTTAATTCAGATGCTTGACAAGCTCGGGCCTCTTATTAGTTATTAGATCACAATAGATGCTACCGGAAAATTACACTCGAACTTGTAAAAATGGAAAATTGTTCCGCGCCTTATTCTATAACCGAACTACTAAAAATGAAATTATAAATAGCATACGAGATTGACAAAAATATTAAAACAAACTAATCATGCTCTAATTAATTTAAACTAACATTTTTAGGTGATTGAGACTAATGGAATTAACTACTAGAAGGTGCTATTCTGGGTTCAAACACTNTATGTAACCGATCTATTAACTATTTTCTCAGCATATAAATTACAAAACTAACTACATTTAATTTGCAATCGACAACCACAAACTGTGGTTTAAAACCAAACAATTCCAGTTAAGTACAAAACTGCTTCATGCATTTTTATTAAAGTCATGAAACTAAACTTTACAAATACTTATCACATATCTATTAACTACAGATACAACATTAATTCATCAATCAGCCTAGCATTTTATTTCACTTTTACATCTCACAGCTACATCAGTGTTGACTCGAAAGAATACCTGGTATTGGAAAAAGAAGAAGAAACAGGAGTGATCAGCAAGGCAGTAACAGTCCAGCAACAACAACAAACCAGTAGCAACTAGTAATAACCAGCAAACAGAAGACCCAGGGACAGATTTAAAAGGCCGAAGAGAAAATCCAGCAGAACCCAATGAAACAGTAACAGCTAACCCACAGCAAACTCAGAAAACCAATTGACACCCAAGAAATACCAAATGCAATCACAGGCCGAAATAGAAAGAACCAGAAACAGTAGAACAATAATTTTCTGGTTTTCAAACACTCAAAGAAAAGAAGCTTAAAAGCTTCAATGAAACAGTCGCAGACTAATGCTGGTTTTCAATAGCAAAAGAGACCTCTTTCCGGACTAAAAAAAGCAGACCTCTATTTTCTTAGCTCAAAAAAGAAGACCCCCTATTCTGTCCAACCTTTTCAACATTTATAGCCCCTTTGAGACACTTGAACAAATATCAAGACCATTATCTGTCCATGATATTCTCTCAACCCATTACTATGTGTCTTGTGCCATTTTAATTCATTTGTCCCCCACTATCATTTGTCCACTCTATTAATTAATTCGAAGTTATGGGTAGGTGTATTTAATTACTTCTTTTAACACATCCCCATACCACTATGCATTGTTCCCCACTTTTATTAAACAATACCTTATTTTAATACTATTATTGCTTAGTAGACAGAGCACTTAAATTAAATATTTCTGCAAGCGGTCAATTCCCATATTACCCCTGAAATTACTGAAATTACTATTCTACCCCCAACCCTTCAATCTGTAACAAAATTACCAACGGACCAAAACTGGTTCCTAAAAATATCAAATCCCTACAACTATAACCAAATCAAGCCTAACAATTGACTAATTAACATATGAAACTAATTTCCAATCAACAACAAACAAGGACAAGACAACATGGTCAGATTCACATCAGAAACAAACTTAACGGAACAACAAGTAGATTCAAATCACTAAAATTATCAATTGAACTTCAAATTAAATCCAACAGCAATACGACCAAGATGAAGGATTCGAGGATTCTGAGCAAATCACGATTCTAAATTTAAAACTTAGACAAAAGATGAATGAGCATTCAAAATAACTGAACGACAAACAGCATAACTCCGGGTCAAATATTTCAAATCAATCCATCTCGAAATTAAACTTAACAGAATGAACCAAAGTGTTATTTTTTGTATTTTTCTGATTGTACATAGAACTGGTTTTTATATCCAAACTGGGGCACTAAACTAGAGAAGTAACATTCAGAATCGAAAACAAAGAACAACACAAACTCGATCAAACCGTGACCTGGAAAACTCGACGAACACCTTAGCTACTGGTTGTTTGAGGTCGAAGCTGGACGGCTGGTTCGCTGTGTGAGTGGTCGACGATGACCGGCGTGGAGGTTGTTTGGACGTGAGGCTGTTTCGTCGATGGGAGCTTGGAGATGGCAGTGGACGTTTGGCTACAAGATGAAGAAGAAGGGTAGCCATGGATGTTGGTCGTTTGATGGTTGAACGACGCAGTGGAGCTGGTCGTTTGGCGTGGGGCGGCTGGACGTTGATGGTGGTTGTAGGGGAGAGGGTTGCTTCGCTGGGCTGCTGGTGTGGCATTGTGTCATCGACGAGTTGAAGAAGGAGGGCAGTGGCGTTGGGCGTTGCTCGACGAACTGGTGGTCGTTGGCCTGGAGACGATGGTGGTTATGGCTGCTGGAGGGATTGGTTGCTGTTGGTTTGTAGGGTTGAAGGAGATAGGGGTGGGTTGAGGAAGATGAAGAGAGGAGGGGGCCGGATGTTTAGGGTTTGGTGTTAAGGTGTGTAATGAAAAAAATGAGAGGGGGGTTTGGTTATGTGCTGGGGCGTGTCGGGTCGACCCGATGAGTTTTGGGTTGGACTTGTAAGACATTTGGGCCATGTGAATTCAAATTAGGATAAGAGGCCCAATCCGATTTTTCTTTCATATTTTTTGCTCTTCTTTTCGTTTATTTGCTCCAAAATTAAACTTAAAGATCATAAATTAAATTAATAAAACTAAAATTAACTTAAAACACTAATCAAGTCCTAATAATAATAACCACACAAATTAAACATCAATTAAAATAAAATCACACAATTTAGACATTAAATGCTAAAAATGCAAACATAGCATTATTTTTGTGATTTTTCATTTTTGTAAAGCAAACTTAGTTACTCCTAATTGTAAATTAAATCCTACATGCAAATGCGACATATTTTTTTGTATCTTTATTAATTTAAACAAACAAACGCGCACAGACAAATACAAACAATAAAAGAAAAATAACACAAAATCCACAAAAATCACACACAACCCAAAACTATTTTTATTTTAAATTTTTGGGAGTAATCCTCATATAGGGCAAAAATCACGTGCTTACAAGTGACCTTGCTAGAACCACGAAACTTGGAAATGCCTAACACCTTCTCCCGGGTTAACAAAATTCCTTATCCCGACTTCTGGTTCGTAGACTGTAATATAGAGTCAACTTTTTTCTCGATTCGGGATTCAAACCGGTGACTTGGAACACCCTAAATCTCTCAAGGGGCGACTCCAACTCTTCATAATAAATCCCGTTTCGATTGTCCTTTAACTGGAAAAACTCCCTTTACCACGCCCTTCGGGGGGAGTAGCGGAAAAAGGAGGTGCGACAGCTCTGGCGACTCCACTGGGGATACAACTAAAATCCAGAACTTCGGTTTAGGGTTTAAGAATTCGAGCTTAGAATAATATCTATATTTGGCTTTATCTGATTTTTCTACATATTTTCCTACTAAATGTGCTAAATGCTTTACCGCTTTGATATTATTTGAATTGTACATATAAACTGTGCCGAAACCCATCTCTTCTCTCTCCTGAGGAGTGCACGCTGGTCGTGACTTCTTTCTGTTAGTGTCATATCTCCAAAAATAGAACGAGGATTCGGAAGAGTTACAAAATCGGATGGCCTTTTGGTTACCGGTACACAGCTCCCATCCTCGGCTCGAGTTGTCCGCTAGGGTAAGCCAGGTCTAGAACAATAAACCCAGGTTTTGAACCTAGAATAACTTGACTTCATGCCGGATCCCTAGTAGGAGCGTTTATTTGCATCATGTGCATTTGACTTAGGGGACTCAACACAGGGGTTGGGTCCGTCTAGGACAGGTGACCTGAAATGAAAAGACTATCTTGATGCATCCTATATGCTACATGTTGTATTTATTCAAGGGTAAAAGGGTCATTTGACGGACCAATGATAATTGAGGACAAATGGCACGCCTGGTCATGCTGATCACATTAAATAAGAAGGTTGCACGTTTTTTTTAGCTAAGCATGGTATTATTTTAATCAAAAGCATGTGGAACAATTGGGAAATCCAAGAAGTCTTGGAATTCCCTATGTCCCCCACGCTATATTTTTGGGACAAGTGCATGGGGAACAATTGTGGAATCCAAGAAGTCTTGGAATTCCCTATGTCCCCCACGCTACATTTTTGGGACAAGTGCATGGGGAACAATTGCGGAATCCAAGAAGTCTTGGAATTCCTTATGTCCCTCATGCTACATTTTGTGTTCTCCAATTCACATCACACTATTCAATGGTCATTGGTGCATATGACAGAATATTTTGGAAAACGTTTGCATTTTTTTTTATTTTTTTTAAATCAAAAAAGGGGAAGCATGAAAATTCAAAAAGATTTTGTACTGTTTTATTATTTTCCATAAATCAGAAAATCAAAAAGGGAGAAAAAGAAAATTCAAAAAAGATTTTGCATGTTTCATCATTTTTCAAGAAAAAGCAAAAAATATATATGTTTCTCTAAATTAGTTGTTTTTTAATTCTCACCCGTATCCAATCCGGCCGAACTACGCTGGTTTGATTCTCACCAGATGTGAGATACGTAGGCAACCCTCATCGGGTCCAACCTCCCCTTTTGCAAAAATAACCAAAAATGTCAAATTTTAATTTTTGTCATAAATAAGTCGGGTGATGCCGTTCTTATCAAATATAGCCGAATGTTCCCGAAAGGGACGCCGGAAGGCTGATTTTGCATAAACAGCCACCTTTGGTCATTTTTTATGGTTTTTTGACCGGTTAAGCCCACACAACCTTAAAATATTCGTCCCCGAAGTGCTGAAAGGCCGTGTTTGCAAAACCAAGTCTCTTGTTTTAATTTTAAAAAAAACAATATGCAAAAGAGTCAATGGGAAAGTGAATGTCGTTTGGATTTTTGGTCAAAATAAGCCGAGCCAGCTTCGGCAGTGTATTAAACCGTTCTTGCCGAGATAGCCTTAGAGTATCTTTCAGTTGTCGAAGGGCTATTTTCGTAAAAGAACAGACAAGTTTGTAAAATAATCCTTCCCGGCCTCAAAATTCATGTGAAATTATGAAGGGGCCACGTTTGCAAAAAAATAGCCATTTGGTTAAAATTGGCATTTAGGGGAAGGAATCTGTTAGTCTGTTTTTTAAAATTTGTATTTCTTTTTATTAGAGTATGTGGGTTTTTTAATGTTCAAGTCTCTATCTTGTCTTTCACCAAAGTCTGTTAGTTTGGTCCAAGTTTGCCAGTTTTTTAATCATTGTAATCAAAGTGTGTTTTATTATGAAAATTGAAAATTCCAAAAAAAAAAAAAAAGTTTCATTGTTGTTTACCTTTCATTTGCGCGAACTACGCACGGTCTGATTCATGCGGGGTCATGATACGTAGGCAATCTCCATAAGATTCGACCACAACAAAAAAAATAAAAAAATGGAAAAGAAAAAAAATTGAAAAAAAAAAGATGTTGTTAATAATAAGGACCGACCGAGTCCATCCTAACATGTTTTGTTTTGAATTAAGAGAAAAGTTGAGCTGGTTGGTTGTGGTTCCCAAAATAACTCTTCCCTGCAACGCAAAGGCAAAGGACAATGGAAGAGAACCTCATAACTGACTGGGTTGGTACCGATGCCCAAAAACATTTGGTCGAACAAAACAACCGGTGCCCAAAAGCAGTTGACTAAACAGGACACTGGCTTGGCTGATGAAGCGATTTATTGGGAACAATGGGATGAAGACAGTATGAAGGTCCTAATGTTGTTGATGCATAAGTCAATAGCTAAGATATCGAGCTTGGCAATTGGAAAGACGCTCCATCTCTTGGTCAACTGGAGAGGAGCCTTGGTGGTTTATTTTGTTGTCATTTCTGTTGTCCAGGTTATTTCGGGGTTGTAATCTGGATATTGCCTTGTAAATCAAGCCCTTCTATCTTTTTGGTTTTGTCCAGTTCTGTTAGTCATAGTACCTTATTTAGTGTTGTCTAGGTTTGTTCTAAAGGTTGTAACCCAGTGTATGGTGCTTGTTTTGTTATACAAACTCTTCCCCCGTCTGTCTAATGCAATTCTCGGTCTCCCGTTATTCCTTGTCATTTTTTTTAGGTTTAAGTCTTTTCTCTTTATAGTTCTTTTCTGTCAACTCTAGTGACGTGACATGCACGTATAATTTGTGGCTTAATCTTAAAAGTTAATCATGAAGCAATTGAAAGATTATCGGGACATTTAAAGGAAATAAAAATGGTTTGAGAATATCTGAAGCCCGAGTCATTTGAAACTGGGGCAAGTAAAAGAGAATCGTTAAAGGCAAGGTTGGCCATATTGACATGGTGGTCGTTCATGGTAATGGAAAAGAGCGTATTGCCCAACAATGCGTTAAAAATGACAAAATGTGAATGAGCGGATATGGCACAATCAGAAGATATGGCGAGTGCTAATCGTGTTGCTTGTGCTTGGCATATTTTGAAGATTGGAATGACGAAGGCATTTTATTCTGTTATCTAAACACTTTATCCTTCGTTAACCCTTTGAGCCTTATTTGTTTTCTTTCATACCCCTCCTTCGGAATTAGTAGCAAAGACTAGAAACACAAACATGGAAGATAAAGAAAAAGAAAAAAAAAGAAGGAAAAGAAAACAGCAAAAGCAACAAAAAACAACAAAAGAGAAAAAAGGAGAAGAAGAAAAGAAAAATGATAAGTGAAAAGAAAAAAATGGAAAACTAGAACAACGAGGAACTGGGAACTACGTTTGACCTGATTCCTCAAAGAGGATACGCAGACACTTCACAGCTCGGTCATAGTGTAATAAAAAAATAAAATAAAAATCAAAAATCCCCAAGCAAGAAACTGGGGCAGAAGTTGTGTTTGTTCCGAAGGTTGTAATTTTGAACCCAGGTTGTTTTGTTTTGAGCCTTTAACCCTTTCTTTCTAGACCTATCCAAATCCCACATTATGGTCCAAAGAAAGACCTTTTGACCAGTCTTCAAAAGATGCCGAGTCAGACAAATGAGAGAGTCCTATCAGAACACAACACTCTGATTCCCAGCAGAAAAGACTCTGATCTCCAGCAGAAAAGAAATATGAAAGAGTCTTAGCGGTAACACCCCAATCCCCAGCTGAAAAGTAATACAAATGAGAGAGTCTTATCGGTGAAAACCTTCACGGGCACCATAAGGCGATGAAAGCTAAGAGAAAAACCAAAATGAGAGAGGCTTGATAGTGAAAACCCTTCGGGCACTACAAGTCAAATAAAGATTGAGAATCAGATGGAAATCACCAAACAAAAGTTGTGAAAGGCGATTAATGACGGAGGATAGGCCATATGTGCATGTCACGACCAGTAGAGTTGGTATCCGCGTTTGATAAGTTTTTATGGTTTTTCTTGTTAGAGAGTCAGTTTTCCTTTGTCTTTTATTTTTGTTCCTTTTATCTTTCTCCTTTCATCGAAAAATTACCCAACAGAGTCTGTTTGGTCAAAACAAGTGAGAAATAACTTCAAAATTTGCCACCAGCCTTCCAGTTATGCAAGACGGGATCTGATTAGAACATCCAAGTGGTATAAGTCAGGAGGAGCAAGCGCAAGGCTAGTGTTCAGAAGGATATTTCCCAGCAAGAGAAGATTGACAAATGGATGGACCAGGGTCAAGAAGGATATCCCCCGCAGAAATCAAAGGTTATAGACCTCAAAGACAAGGCCCGTGGACAAATCAAGAAAAAAACAACACGGAGAGTGATAGGCATGATTTGGGAAATTCATATGAGACTCAAAGGTCGGGGAAATGCTCGTTCCCGAGCTATGCCACAAAAGAAGAGGGACATCCCCAGCAGAAAAGTGTATTTTTAGCGACGCGGATGAACGAAGAAAGTGGTTTATCAGCAAAACAATGCAAAATCTTCCAGGGGAACCAGCTGTCATGAAAAGATACGGGGTTAGATAAGAGGATAAAAGTTGAAAACAACTGTGAGAAGTTTGTGGATAAGGAATCGTCGAGAAGGGCGGAAGTTATCGGCCAAGTTCCAAGATGGCCAGACGACACAGAGCAGGGCAAGTCATTCCAAGACAAGCATGGATATCATCCCCATCAAATAACAACATTCCCCAACAAGTTTTGGGAACGTAGAGTAGGGAAAGGGAAAAGGGAAGAACCATCCCCAACAGGAGTACCACAACCAACCACCGCACTTTAAACTGACAAAATTTTCTTTGACTTAAGACAGGGACGGAAGCTATGTCCATATCAAGATCTCTACATCATATCAAGCTCTTTGCACTGCATCAATCATTGTAATTACCAAATCAAGCTGGATATAATGGGTATATCCACCCTCAAATAGGAAATTTTGGGTTCATCCGCCCTCAAATAGGATATTTTGGGTTCATCCGCCCTCAAATAGGATATTTTGGGTTCATCCGCCCTCAAATAGGATATGATGGGTCTATCCGCCCTCAATTAGGATATGATGGGTCTATCCGCCCTCAAATAGGATATGATGGGTCTATCCGGCTTCAAATAGGATATTTTGGGTTCATCCGCCCTCAAATAGGATATTTTGGGTTCATCCGCCCTCAAATAGGATATTTTGGGATCATCCGCCCTCAAATAGGATATTTTGGGTTCATCCGCCCTCAAATAGGATATGATGGGTCCATCCGCCCTCAAATAGGATATTTTGGGTTCATCCGCCCTCAAATAGGATATGATGGGTCTGCCCCTCAAATAGGATATGATGGGTCTGTCTGCCCTCAAATAGGATATGATGGGTCTATGTGCCCTCAAATAGGATATGACGGGTCTATCCGCCCTCAAATAGGATATGACGGATCTATCTGCCCTCAAATAGGATATGACGGGTCTATCCGCCCTCAAATAGGATATGACGGGTCTGTCCGCCCTCAAATAGGATATGACGGGTCTGTCCACCCTTAAATAGGATATGACGGGTCTGTCTGCCCTTAAATAGTATATGACGGGTCTGTCCGCCCTTAAATAGGATATGACGGGTCTATCCGCCCTCAAATAGGATATGATGGGTATGTCCGCCCTCAAATAGGATATAATGGGTCTTTCCACCCTCAAATAGGATATGACGGGTCTATCCACCCTCAAATAGGATATGATGGGTCTATCTGCCCTCAAATAGGATATTTCGGGTCTATCCGCCCTCAAATAGGATATGATGGGTTTATCCACCCTCAAATAGGATATGATGGGTCTATCCGCCCTCAAATAGGATATGATGGGTCTATCCGCCCTCAAATAGGATATGATGGGTCTGTCCGCCCTCAAATAGGATATGATGGGTCTGTCCGCCCTCAAATAGGATATGATGGGTCTGTCCTCCCTCAAATAGGATATGATGGGTCTGTCCTCCCTCAAATAGGATATGACGGGTCTATCCGCCCTCAAAGAGGATATTTTGGGTTCATCCACCCTCAAATAGGATATGATGGGTCTATCCGCCCTCAAATAGGATATGATGGGTTTATCCGCCCTCAAATAGGATATTTCGGGTTTATCCGCCCTCAAATAGGATATGATGGGTCTATCCGCCCTCAAATAGGATATGATGGGTCTATCCGCCCTCAAATAGGATATTTTGGGTTCATCCGCCCTCAAATAGGATATTTTGGGTTCATCCGCCCTCAAATAGGATATTTTGGGTTCATCCGCTCTCAAATAGGATATGATGGGTTCATCCGCCCTCAAATTGGATATGACGGGTTCATCCGCCCTCAAATAGGATATGATGGGTCCATCCGCCCTCAAATAGGATATGATGGGTCCATCCGCCCTCAAATCGGATATGATGGGTCTATCCGCCCTCAAATGGGATATGACGGGTCTATCCGCCCTCAAATGGGATATGACGGGTCTATCCGCCCTCAAATGGGATATGACGGGTCTGTCCGCCCTCAAATAGGATATGACGGGTCTGTCCGCCCTCAAATAGGATATGACGGGTCTGTCCTCCCTCAAATAGGATATGATTGGTCTGTCCGCCCTCAAATAGGATATGATGGGTCTGTCCTCCCTCAAATAGGATATGATGGGTCTGTCCGCCCTCAAATAGGATAAGATGGGTCTGTCCACCCTCAAATAGGATATGATGGGTCTGTCCTCCCTCAAATAGGATATGATGGGTCTGTCCGCCCTCAAATAGGATATGATGGGTCTATCCGCCCTCAAATAGGATATGATGGGTCTGTCCGCCCTCAAATAGGATATGATGGGTTCATCCGCCCTCATATAGGATATGATGGGTCTATCCGCCCTCAAATAGGATATTTCGGGTCTATCCGCCCTCAAATAGGATATTTCGGGTCTATTCGCTCTCAAATAGGATATTTCGGGTCTATCCACCCTCAAATAGGATATTTCGGGTCTATCCACCCTCAAATAGGATATTTGGGTTCATCCGCCCTCAAATAGGATTTTTTGGGTTCATCCGCCCTCCAATAGGATATTTTGGGTTCATCCGTCCTCGAATAGGATATATCGGGTCTATACGCCCTCAAATAGGATATATCGGGTCTATACGCCCTCAAATAGGATATTTTGGGTCTATCCGCCGTCAAATAGGATATATCGGGTCAATCCGCCCTCGAATAGGATGTTGAATTTAATCCTTCCTCAAAGGACATTTAATTTATTTCGACCCGAGTGGTCCTGCTTGTATAAACATTGCCAAAATATATATTTCGTAAATCATTTCCAAATGCATTTTATTTTCAAAGTTGTTATGGAAGTCAGGAGCCCGCCTGAAGAGAGGAATGTCGTTTTATTTTCAAAGTTCAAGTCAGAAGGCAATAAAGCGGAGGGTTACAACAACAAAAAAACCAGCAAAAATTTCACTCTAGAAGTCAGAAGGAAGGCAACAGTGGCCGGAAGAAGTTAGCCACAATAAACAAAAAAAAAGGCAAGAAGTCAATCCAAAATGCAGAAGTTGATGAAAGATGGGGTTGCCCAACACATGGTCAAGGTCACAAGAACTGCAAGCCTGGTCCTGATCCAGAAAGTCGAAAAAGATTGAACTAGCACCTACAACTAGCAAGTTTCAAGGTTCAAATTCAGAGTCCGCATGAAGCACCAACCAATATTCAAGATCAAGCTTCAGAAGACTCATAGATAGGAATCTTATAACTAGTAGCTGATAGGCTTAGTTAGTCTTTGTCATGTTTTGATTTTTGATGTAATCGAAGGACCGCGGACCGAAACCTCGGCGGAACGGCACCTCGACTGGCTCTCCATCTCGGTATACTCCATCGTCTCACTCACCTCTGAACTACACGTGGCCTGATTCCTTTGTAGCCAAGGATATGTAGGCAGCTCAGATACCAGGGCTCGGTCACATTCTCTTCCTTTCCTTAGTTTTAATCCCTCCAAATAAGGGTCGGGTCAAAAACATGTCTAGTCATTCTTTGTCGGAAAACTCTTCGTGTTTCCAGTCAAAGTGGGGCAGCTGTAGACGTGTGATTTTTGACCCTCCCCAAGAATTTTCACATTTTTAGCGTAAATATTTAATTTAGGTCTAGTATAGCTATTTCAGCTAGATTTTGACTCTTTTACTTTATTTTCGTCATAAAAATGAAAAATACAAAAATGGGCGCATATTACTCTATTTTAATCATGTATTAGGCATTTTTAGAGAGATATGTTCCTTTGAACCTATTTTTATTTTAATATAATCTTTAAAAAATAAAAAATAGTACCTTATTTTTTTTATCTTTATATAATTTTGAAAATACAAAAAATAGTTTCATTAATATTTTGTAGTCATTGTAATCTTTGAAAAATACAAAAAATAGTACTTTATATTTTATCTTTATATAAAAACGAAACTTACAAAAAATAGTTTCATTAATGTTTTGTAGTTACTTTAATCTTGAAAATATCCAAAAAATAGTTTTTGTTTTAATAGTCAGTCTTATTTTGATAGTTATTTTTCTCACGTACGATTAATTAAATAAGATCACGTTTTATTCTCGGTTGCGGGGAAAGAATAATATTCGGGTTTAAACGACCCATTTTTAGGCCTAAAATTCAGATAACCCAATACCCGACCCCAATACCCAAGCCCACTACCCTAAAACCTAAACCTAGACCTAATCATATAAATACTACACTAAGACTAGTCAGCCGCCCGACACAAGAATAAGAGGAGGGGTTGGACTCACGGATGAAAAACACATTGAATAGGAGGAGGAATTAGACAAAAATGGAGTCTTCTTCTCCAACAAAAAAAACCTAGCTACTCATCTTCTTCTTCTTCATTCAAAGAAAAGAACTCAGAAACCCTAAGACCCCTAACCCTTCCCTATCCGTCGACACGCCGGAAAACGACCCTAACACAACCCACGTCGTCACCTCCAGTCGACCACCTTCCACAGACCAAATGACCGGCAGTGAAAAAACCAGCCATAACTACGCCTGAACCATCACCAACACTGTAGCTTCTGCCAAAAACGTCCAGTTGCTGCTTCACCCAGCTCCGTCGACCACTGTCACGCCGACGACCATCTCCATCGACCACCAACTTTTGCTTCATCTTCTTCTTCATTCCAGCAGCTTAGTCGACCACCAGCCCACTCCGACCAAAGCAGCAGCATGAAAGGGCAGCAACGAGAGTTGTGAAACACTTTCCGGCGAGCTAGAGGTCGTCGTTGTTCGTCGAGGTCCGGTACGTTGAGGTTGCTGTCTGTTTCTGCTGTACGAAACCAGCGAGGTCCAATCGAGTTTCAATGTCATTTTTCCAGTTTTGGGTTCGCAAATGGGGTCGAGCTGAGGACTGAGGTTACCGTTTGTGTTAGGAGTTCCGTCGAGGTTGTTGCTGTCCATTTTTCCGGCGAGTTCGAGCTGTTGAAACTCGACGTTGCTGTAAACGTGAGTATTCATGTTACATTTTCGTTGGCTCGGTGTGTTCTTTGCTTTCATGCCTTGTCTTGGTAAATTTGAGTAGTAGTAATATATTTGTCATATTTTAACGTTTATATTGTCATGTTAGTTTATCACTGATTGTTAATGTTATGTTCTGTTGTTAATTTTATATTTTTGTTTATCACTGATTGTTAGTTGTTTGCCATTTATTGTTAGGTTGTTATATTATTAGCTTATACTTCATTAAACTTGATTAAGAAGAAAAGAATGATAGTTTATAAATAGCGTCAAATTAGTGATTTGTGGCGTTATTGTTGTTTATACATAATTAGAAAAAAGGAACCGGGGGTGAATTTCATGTGACCCGGCTCCAATTTGGAACAAGGTTAAATAGAACTTGTCGTGAACCGCGGGTGCATTTCATATAGCGTGACTTGCAATATATTTTAAATAACCTTGAATTAACCCTTTAAATAAATATAGCGGAATGTAGTTCTCTTTTAAATAATAAAATGAGATGAGCCTCGCTAAACAAAACACATAAATTATGGGGCCCTCATGAATGTATATATTAAAATACTTAGATTTCGGGACGGGCTGTTTAGCGAATTTCACGGCCTTCCCCAAAAATAATAATGCGTTAGTCTCTTTAGGCGCGTGTTTAATTATTCTACCTTCTTAAACTCGGGTGCACATTTATGTGACCCAAATCCAAATCTCAACGGAGTCGAAACATGTCAATAACCACGGGTACATTGATGTGA
>MU787413.1:11121-26480 GCA_026770625.1 Nicotiana glauca
TCCTTGGTCTTCTAGCCGGGCTTCTCTGTGTGATTTCCTTATGGGGTCATTGCCTATGTCCGTGTTTAGAACTTTGTGCGAACTGATATCAACTGGCTCCATATTTGGCTCTCCCTCAGGGTTTATGGGTGGTACACCGATCCCTATACTGTTGTTTTCTTTGAGTCCCTCACTGTCATGAGCAGGTGTGTTTTGTGTGCTAGACATATCTTAGCCTGAAATCAAAGAATCTTTGATAAGAAAAAGTGTGAAGAATAATGTGTGTTATGAGAAAACTAGCACTAAAATAATCACTATTATCTTTAGCCTCATGGTGGGCGCCAAACTGTTTACCTCAAAAAATGTAAGTAACAATTAAAGATAATTTGTGATTTTAAAGATATATGATTTATTCTAAAACCAGTAAATATACAAGTAATATTATGTTTAAGTAAGAAGAATTGATGAACAAAACCAGTTTTGTTAGAGCAATGGGGACCTCAAACTCGATTATCTCGGGGGCCTCGAGGTGAGATAAGAACCAATAAAATATGAACAATAAAGTAAAGATAATAAAGCTGAAGAACAAGAGCATGGTAAACAAGAAAAGTAGAGTAGAATGTTCTAATGCAGTGGATGATCCATCTTTTACAAAGATTGGAGTCCCCTTTATATAGAAGGGAAAAGTTCTAATATGGTACATTTCCAACTATGGTAAAGAATTCTATTGGTGCAGCTATATGACAACCTAGTACGGCCTTCTATCATTTTGTATAAATCTTATCCCTTAATTTATACTCTGACTAACGTATTTTTGAGGAATTCCCGCTCTTTCTTGAGTGTCATTGAAATTTTACTTCCCTCGAGTTGGATCATGTCAGGTCTTTAATTTGCTCCCTTGAGGTATGCATTTGTGATAACCCGACAAGTCGTCTCATGAGTTTCCACTTCGTTTTTCCCATTTTCCACTTCTTTATGCTTAATTATCCGTGTCTTATGTGTTCATGTTGGTTTGGAATGGTTTTTGTAGGAAATGAGATACTTAGTCTCTTAAAGGAAGGCTTGGTTTTGAAAAGTCAACTGCATGTTGACTTATCTGTTAGAGGGCTCGGATGTAAATTCCGATAGTTTGGTTAGCTTCGGGGTATGATTTGTGACTTAGAAGTGTGTTCTGAAGTGGTTTTGGAGGTTCGGTGTAGAATTAGGCTTGAATTGGAGAAGTTAGTATTTTGGCGAATTCTGGTTGATAGGTGAAATTTTGATCCGAGGGTCGGAATGGAATTTCGAGAGTTGCAGTAGCTTCGTTAGGTCATTTGGGATGTGTGTGCAAAATTTTAGGTCATTCGGAGGTGATTTGGTCGAGTTTTTGATCAAATGCGTGTTTCGGAAGTTTAGAAGAACTTAGGCTTGAATTCGATGTAATTTGATAGTTTTGGTGTTGTTTGAGGTGTTTTGGTGATTGGAATAAGTTTTTATAATGTTTTAGGATGTGTTGGTTCTTTTGGTTGAGGTCCTGGGGGTCTCAGGGTGATTTCGGATGGCAAACGGGATGTTTGGAGTTGAAAAATATAGCAGAAAATGCAGCAGCAGTGCAGGTCCAAGTTTTGCCTTCTCTATCGCGAGAAGGACCTCACGTTCGTGTAGAAGGAGTTTGGGTGGTCCTGAGTGTTGTACTTCGCATTCGCATTTGGGTCTCGTGTTCGTGGAAGGTTAGTTTAGTTGTTCATTGCGTTCGCACTCCAAGGGTCGCGTTCGCATAGCGGTGTTTGGCTTGACAGGTCCAGGAGCTTATGCTCTTCGCGTTCACGGTAGTGGGGCCGCGTTCGCATAGGTTCTGATGTCATGGCCCATTTTCCATAATAGGTCATGATGGCGCTCAACACCATTGTCAGGCCAACCAATGTAGAAGTGTGATTAAATTCTCATTTTTCTTTAACCAAGGACAATTATAATAGATTTTCGAAATAGAGGTAAGACCCGTAAAGATCAGAATATGTCAAAATGACAATACAACCCAAAAATAAATGTCTACTACTGTGTGTGCCAGAACCTGGTCTCAGAAGCTACGAGCGACTAGTAGAATATACACAAAAGAATAATACACTGTCCTATTGTCTGAATCAGGATAGAGAGAAACAAAAGTATAAGGAAGGACTTCTTTGGCTGCGGATCGGCATGAAAGAAAAGCAGGTCACTGTAGAAGTCCCAAGCGTGCTCACTGATGCGCACCAAAATGATGTTCAGATCCACCTGCCTCAAATCCTGTACATTTAAGTACAGAAGTGTAGCATGAGTACATAAACAACATGTACCCAGTAAGTATCCCATCTAATCTCAAAGAAGTATAGACGAGAGGTCGACTTGATACTTACTAAGGTCAAGACAATATAATAATAATATGACATATACAGCATGAAGGATCTCCAATAACACAAGTTTAAAAGGAATGTCATATTCATGTTCTTGACCATAATTCAACTACCATTTTCCCTTTTTCATACTTAAACAAGTAATCATATCATATCTAAACTTAAGCATATATATCATGCGCAATCATGCCGATGTCGACGGCCCGCTCCAACAGGAAAATACATTGTGCATTGCTGAGGGTCGAACAGCCCGAACCATAGATGCATTTATTCTCATCGAGGCGATCGGCCCGATCCATAATAATCAAGAAAACATCAATAAGGCACACAAAGGCTCATTTGTATACAAGGAATCTCCTATCAATGCTAAACAAGTTCATGTGTCCACTTTTCATTTTTCTCAAGTCTCTAGCAATTCATAAATGATCATATTGGCAAGTAAAATAAGACATATTCCCCAATTAGGCATGGTGTGGGTCCTAAACTACCCAGCAATTAACAATATAGTAGCTATGCACGGACTCTCGTCACCTAGTACGTATGTAGCCCCCGCATTTAGCAACAATTACTCATTTATAATCCTATGGGGACAATTCCCTCTTACAAGGTTAGAAAGGAGACTCACCTCGCTCCGAAGCATACTTCCAATATCAAGAACATGCCCAAACCCTCAATTCGTAGCTGAACGAGCACAAACTAATTAAAATAAAGTAAGAACTAGTCAATAAAGGCTTACAAGGTTGAATTCTAACTATTTAAGTGATTTCCCAACTTTCCCCACAAGTTTCCTAATTTCCGACCCCGAGCCCACGTGCCCGAATTCCGAGATTTTTCGAAGGAAGTTGTTCTCTATCACTTAAGGATCACCAATAAATGATTTCTAGTTCATTACATAACAAAATCCATGCTTAAATCTTAGTTTTGCTAAAACCCTAGGTCTAACTCTAACCCTTGATTTTTACTAAATTTTAGTGTTTAATCTACCTAATGTTCATGTATTTAAGCTAAGGATGAAGGTAAATTACTTACCTTACCAAGCTATGTGGAAACCCTCTCTTGGAAGCATCCAAATCGCCTAAGTGTGGAATGAGAAATGATAAAAATGGCTTTCGGTTCAAATTAAATGAACCCTTCCGCCCAGCTGTTTCCCCTTCTGCGTTGGGATTCCCGCTTCTGCGGAAATGGGCCTCTTTTGTGGAAATGACCAAAGAAGCCTGGACCGCTTCTGCGGTCAGGCTCCCGCTTCTGCGAGTCTGCTTCTGCGGACGCCCAATCGGTTCTACGGTACTGGGCCTAGGGAGGTTGGACCGCTTTTGAGGTCTGGGGTCCGCTTAAGCGGGACCGCTTCTGCGGTCGATAGGCCGCTTATGCGGTTTCCCCTGGGCCTGGCCCCTTCCGCTTTTGCGATGACAAGGCCGTATCTGCGGTACCGCTTCTGCGGTCCAAGAACCGCAGATGCGGTTATGATAGAACCAGAAAACTTCAATCCTCTTTTCAAGTTTCAACTTCACTCGAGCCTCGCTCGTTTGACGCTCGAGGCTCCCGTGCCCTGCCCGAACATACCGACAAGTCTAAAATCACTAGGCGGACCTACTCAAACCCTCGAAACACTCAAAACAATTCTAAATTGAGGAATCAAACCCCAAAACCAAATGAACCAAATCATTGAACTTCAAGTTCTAAGTTTTCTTCCAACGAGTCAAAACGCCCTTAAACTATTCGGATTTATAGCAAATTTCACGGGTAGGTCTTAACTGATATTCCGGACCTGTACCATATTTCGAAATCAAAATCCGAGCCTGATACCTAGGAAAACAATGATTTCTTAGTTTATTTAAATCTTTCAAGCTTCAATTTAACATTTTCACAGAAAAAATCATTACTCGGGCTAGGGACCTCGAAATCCAATTTGGGGCATACGGCTAGGTCCCATATTTTCCCACGGACCCTCTGGGATCGTCAAATAAATCCGTGTCCGTTTTCCAAGAAAGTTGACCGAAGTCAAACTTGGCCTTTTTAGATAAACTTAAAGAAGCAATTGGACATATTCTTACTCAAAACTCTTCCAACTTCCGAACCACCTGTCCCCGCAAGTCATAAATTAGTTAAAGTAAGTGTGGGAAGTTTTATTTAAGGAACGGGGTTATAAAATGCAAAACGACCAGTCGGGTCGTTACATTCTCCACCTCTTAAACAAACGTTCGTCCTCGAACGGACATAGAAAAGTACCTGGACTGCTTAATAAGTGGGGATATTTGCTCCGCATGTCCTCCTCGGACTCCCAGGTCACCTCCTCAATCGATTGGCCCCTCTACTGGACCCTTACCGCGGAAATCCTCTTGGACCTCAACTGGCGATCCTGTCTATCAATAATGGTGACTGGCTCCTCCTCGTAGCCCAAGCTCTCATCTAGCTGGATGGTACTAAAATCCAACACATGTGATAGGTCAGCATGATACTTTCGAAGCATCAATACATGGAAAACTGGGTGAACTCCCGATAAACTGGGAGGTAAAGCAAGCTCATAGGCAACCTCTTCAACTTGCCTCAACACCTCAAAGGGGCCAATAAAACTTGGTCTTAGCTTGCTCTTCTTTCCAAACCTCATAATGCCCTTCGTTGGCGAGACTTTCAAGAGAACCTTCTCGCCAATCATGAATGATACGTCACACGCCTTGTGATTCGCGTAACTCTTCTGCCTAGACTGATCTGTTCGGAGCCTCTCTTGAACTAACTTTACCTTATCCAACGCATCCTGAACCAAATCTGAACCAAGTAACTTAGCCTCACCAGGCTCAAACCACCCGATAGGAGAACGACAATGCCGACCATACAATGCCTCATACAGGGCCATCTATATGCTGGACTGATAGCTGTTATTATATGCAAACTCCGACAAGGGTAAGAACTGATCCTACTGCCCTCCAAATTCAATCACACATGCTCTAAGCATATCCTCAAAAATCTGAACTGTCTGCTACGACTGCACATCGATCTGAGGATGGAATGTCGTGCTAAGCTCTACACACGTCCCCAACTCACTCTGAACAGCTCTCCAAAAATGGGAAGTGAACTGAGGGCTTCTGTCTGATATGATGGAAACCGACACACTGTGCAACCTAACTATCTCCCGAATGTAAATCTGAGCATATCTCTCCGCTGAATAAGTAGTCGCCACTGGACTGAAGTGGGCCGACTTGGTCAACTTGTCCACAATAACCCACACTGAATCAACCTTCCGCAAAGTTCGCGGCAACCCAACCACGAAAACCATGGTGATGCGCTCCCACTTCCATTCCGGAATAGGCATCCGCTGAAGTGGGCCACTTGGCCTTTGGTGCTCATGTGTGACCTGCTCGCAATTTAGAGATTTAGCTACATATTCCACGATGTCCTTCTTTATCCTCTGCCACCAGTAATGCTGCCTCAAGTCACGATATATCTTCGTGGCACCCGAGTGAATGGAGTACCTCGAACTGTGGGCCTCCTCTAGAATCCTCTCTCTCAATCCATCAATATTAAGAAAACACACACGGCCCTGAAGCCGTAACACAACATCCTCGCCAATAGAAATCTCCTTGGTACCTCCCTGAAGTACAGTCTCTCTGAGAACCGCCAAATGTGGATAATCGAACTGTCGAGCCTTAATCTGCCCCAACAACGAAGATTGAGCAACCACACATGTTAGAACTCGGCTGGGCTCCGAAATGTCCAATCTCACAAGTCTGTTAGCTAAAGACTTGATGTCTAAAGCTAATGGTCTCATCTCTGCAGGAATGAATGCCAAGCTACCCATACTCCCCGCCTTTCTGCTCAAGGCATCCGCGACCATATTCGCCTTACCTGGATGATAAAGAATGGTAATGTCATAATCCTTTAGTTGCTCGAGCCACCTGCGCTGCCTCAAGTTGAGATCCCTCTGCTTGAACAAATGTTGCAAGCTACGATGGTCAGTGTAAACGTCACATGGCACCCCATACAGATAACATCTCCATATCTTGAGATCATAAACAATCGCCGCCAATTCTAGGTTGTGCACAGGGTAATTCTTCTCATGGACCTTCAGCTGGCATGAAGCATATGCAATAACTCGCCCCTCCTGCATCAAAACACATCCCAAGCCAACGCGAGAAGAGTCGCAATATATCGTATGCATCCCTGAACCGGAAGGCAATACAAAAATTGGTGTCGTGGTCAAAGCTGTATTGAGCTTCTGGAATCTCTCCTCACAATCATCGGACCAACAGAATGCAGCACCCTTTTGGGTCAGTTTGGTTAGAGGTGATACAATAGATGAAAAGCCCTGCACAAATCGCCGGTAGTAACCTGCCAACCCTAGGAAACTCCTGATCTCGGTCACTGAAGTAGGACGTGGCCAACTTTAAACTGCCTCAATCTTCCTCGGATCCACTTTAATACTCTCCCCTGACACTACATGCCCCAAGAATGCCATTGACTCAAGCCAAAACTCGCACTTGGAGAACTTAGCATAAAACTGCAACTCTCGCAAGGTTTGAAGCACTACTCTCAAATGCTGCTCGTGCTCCCCCAGGCTACGTGAGTATGTCAAGATGTCGTCAATGAAGATGATAACAAATGAATCAATATAAGGCCTGAACACCCTGTTCATCAAGTCCACAAATGCCGTTGGAGCATTAGTCAAGCCAAATGACATCACCAGAAACTCATAGTGGCCATATCTAGTCTTGAATGCGGTCTTCGGAACATCTGAATCCCGAATCTTCAGCTGATGATACCCTGACCTCAAGTCAATCTTAGAGAACACCCTAGCACCCTGTAGCTGGTCAAACAAATCATCAATACGGGGCAATGGATACATTTTCTTGATTGTGACTTTGTTCAACTGGCGGCAATCAATGCATATCCGCATAGTCCCATCCTTCTTCTTCACAAATAGCACTGGTGCACCCCAAGGCGATACACTGGGCCTAACCAACCTTTTTGCTAACAACTCCTCCAACTATTCCTTCAACTCTTTCAGCTCCTTAGGAGCCATACGGTACGGCGGGATGGATATAGGCTGAGTGCCTGGAGCCAAATCAATACAGAAATCAATATCACGATCGGGAGGCATGCCAGGAAGGTCAGAAGGAAAAACATCGGCGAACTTTTGGACTACTGGCACTAAATCAATCGTCGGGGACTCTGCGGTGGTGTCTCGAACATAAGCTAAATAAGCCAAACACCCTTTCTCAACCATGCGCTGAGCCTTCAAGAAAGAAATAACCCTGCTAGGCGTATCAACTGTAGAACCCTTCCACTCTAACCTCGGCAACCCTGGCATCGCTAATGAGATAGTCTTGGCATGGCAATCAAGGATGGCGTGATATGGAGATAGCCAATCCATGCCCGGGATGACCTCAAAATCAATCATGTCGAGCAACATAAGATTCGCTCTAGTCTCGTAACCACAGAAAGTAACCACACAAGACCGATAGACCCGATCCACAACCACAAAATTGCCCACAAGAGTGGATACATGGATAGGAACACCCAAAGGCTCGGGAGAAATAGCCATGAAACGAGCAAATAGATATGATACATATGAATAAGTAGACCCTGGATCAAATAATACTGATGCATCTCTACCACTGACGGAAATAATACTTGTAATGACGGCATCTGAGGCCAATGCATTTGGTCTGGCTGGAAGAGCATAGAATATAGCTGGAGCACCGGCTGTCTGGCCCCACCTGACTGAGTAGTAGCTGGCTGCCCTCTCCTTCTCTGGTCTCCACCCCTGGGACGGCCTCTACCAGTCTGCCCTCCACATCTAGGTGGCTGGGCCGCTGGTGCTGGAGTCATGGGCTGCTGCCCCTGCTGTACTGCCTTGCCCCTAAGCCTGGGGCAGTATCTCCTCATGTGGCCCGTGTCCTTGCACTCAAAGCAAAGTGTTGCGGAGACCTGCTGTCCTCATGGCTGACTCTGAATACCAGAAGATCCACTAGAAGAAGCCTGAATAGCCGGTGGGTGATATGAACTCTCCGGCATAGCACTAAAATAAGAACTGGAGGAGTCCGGAGGACCTGGATACCCATTGGATGAACCGCGTGCTGGAGCACCTCGAGCAGGTGGTGGTGCTAAAATTGGGGGACTACTGGGCTGACCCCTCCCAAAGTGACCTCTGCCCCTAGCTGGGGCGCCTTTGAACTCTCCTGAAAATCTGGTCCTCTTATCCTGCTGCATCTGCTCTCTACCCCTCAGACGGTAAACCTCAATCCTGCGGGCAATCTCAAGTACTAGCTGATACCCAGTGCCCAACTCTACCTCTCGGGCCATACCCAATCGGATAGTGGGGTGTAACCCCGCAACGAATCTCCATACTCTCTCGGCCTCTGTGGGAAATATCATAAGTGCATGGCGAGACAACTCAAAGAACCTCGCCTCATTATCGGTCACTGACATCTGACCCTGCTCCAGATGCTCAAACTGATGACGCAACTCTTCCCTCTCAGAGGGTGGAAGGTACCGATCAAGGAATAACTAAGTGAACCGACCCTAAGTGAGGGGAGGAGCGCCTGCTGTCCTGGTAAGTGCATAAGACTGCCACCATCTACGAGCCCTACCCTCCAGCTAAAAAGTAGTGAAGTCGACTCCATGCGACTCCAATATCCTCATGTTGTGCAGTGTATCCCGGCACCTTTCAATGAAATCCTAGGCATCCTCATGACACTCACCCCCAAAGACTGGAGGGTGCAACCTGGTCCATTTGTCTAATAATTTCTGCGAATCACCGTCCACAGCTGGCCTAGGCTGGGGTGCCACTGCAGCAACTGGCTGAACCCCCTCCGCGGGTAGTACACCCGGAGTATAATAATCTGCGGCTGTATGACCTGGAGCCTATGCGGTAGGGGTCCGTGCTCCCCCTACTGCCTGTGAGGTAGCTGGATCTGCTGGAAATAAACCAGCCTGAGTCATAGTGTCCATGAATCGAAGCATGCGGCCCATGACCTCCTGAAATCCCGGTGCTATCATAAAATCCACTAGAGTAGGCACAGTTGCGGGTACCTCGCCCTGATCCTCAACAATGGGATCCCCCGCAGGATCTGTTGGTGGTGCAACTGGAATAGCTCTAGTATGCCCTCGTCCCCTACCACGGGCCGGTGCCCTCCCCCGGCCTATGGCAACTGGGGGAGCGACTCTTCCGGGGTTCGGAACATCGGCGGTACGGGTCCTCACCATCTGTGAGAGAATATAAGAGGAAAATTTAGTACATTGACAACTGCACGATGGAAATGAATAAAGAATAGTCTTTCCTAATACCCTATAGCCTCTCGAAGATAAATACAGACGTCTCCGTACCGATCTACAAAACTCTATTAGGTTTGCCCATAAATTGTGAGACCTACGTGAACCTAGTGCTCTGATACCATGTTGTCACGACCCATTTTCCATAATAGGTCATGATGGCGCCCGACACCATTGTCAGGCCAACCAATGCGGAAGTGTGATTAAATTCACATTTTTCTTTAACCAAGGACAATTATAATAGATTTTCGAAATAGAGGTAAGACCAGTAAAGATCATAATATGTCGAAATGACAATACAACCCAAAAATAAATGTCTACTACTGTGTGTGCCAGAACCTGGTGTCACAAGCTACGGGCGACTAGTAGAATATACACAAAAGAATAATATACTATCCTACTGTCTGAATCAGGATAGACAGAAACAAAAGTATAAGGAAGGACTTCATCGTCTGCGGATCGGCATGAAAGAAAATTAGCTCACCGTATAAGTCCCAAGCGTGCTCACTGATGCGCACCAGAATGATGTCCAGATCCACCGTCCTCAAATCCTATACATTTAATAACAGAAGCGTAGCATGAGTACATAAACAACATGTACCCAGTAAGTATCCCATCTTATCTCAAAGAAGTAGAGACGAGAGGTCGACTTGATACTTGCTAAGGTCAAAGATAATATAATAATAATATGAGATATACATCATGAAGGTTCTCCAATAACACAAGTTTAAAAGGAAAGTCATAGTCATGTTCTTGACCATAATTCAACTACCATTTTCCCTTTTTCATACTTAAACAAGTTATCATATCATATCTAAACTTAAGCATATATATCATGCGCAATCATGCCGAGGTCGACGGCCCACTCCAACAGGAAAATAAATTGTGCACTGTCGAGGGTCGAATGGCCCGAACCATAGATGCATCTATTCTCACCGAGGCGATCGGCCCGATCCATAATAATCAAGAAAACATAAATAAGGCACATAGAGGCTCATTTATATACAAGGAATCTCCTATCAAGGCTTAACAAGTTCATGTGTCCACTTTTCATTTTTGAAAAGTCTCTAGCAATTCATAAATGATCATATTGGCAAGTAAAATAACAGATATTCCCCAATTAGGCATGGTGTGGGTCCTAAACTACCTAGAAATCAACAATATAGTAGCTATGCACGGAATCTCGTCAACTAGTACGTACGTAGCCCCCGCATTTAGCAACAATTACTCATTTATAATCCTGTGGGGACAATTATCTCTTACAATGTTAGAAAGGAGACTCGCCTCGCTCCGAAGCGCACTTCCAATATCAAGAACAAGCCCAAACTCTCAATTCGTAATCGAACGAGAACAAACTAATTAAAATAAAGTAAGAACTAGTCAATAAAGGCTTACAAGGTTGAATTCTAACTATTTACGTAATTTCCCAACCTTCCCCACAAGTTTCCTAATTTCTGACCCTGGGCCCACATGCCCGGATTCCTAAATTTTTCGAAGGAAGTTGTTCTCTATCACTTAAGGATCACCAATAAATGATTTCTAGTTCATTACATAACAAAATCCATGCTTAAATATTAGTTTTAGCTAGTTCTAACCCTTGATTTATACTAAATTTTAGTGTTTAATCTACCTAATGTTCATGTATTTAAGCTAAGGATGAAGGGCAATTACTTACCTTATCAAGCAATGTGGAAACCCTCTCTTGGAAGCACCCAAATCCCCTAAGTGTGCAATGAGAAATGATAAAAATGGCTTTGGGTTCGAATTAAATGAACCGTTCTGCCCAGCTGTTTCTGCTTCTGCAGTGGGATTCCCGCTTCTGCGGTGTCCGCTTCTGTTGAAATGGGCCGCTTTTGCGAAAACGACCAAAGAGGCCTGGACCGCTTCCGCGGTCAGGCTGCCGCTTTTGCGGACGCCCAACTGCTTCTGCGGTATTGGGCCTGGGAAGGTTGGACCTCTTCTGAGGTCTGGGGTCCGCTTAAGCGGGATCGCTTCTGCGGTCGATGGGCCGTTTCTGCGGTTTCTCCTAGGCCTGGCCCCTTCCGCTTTTGCGATGAGAAGGCCGCATCTGCGGTACCGCTTGTGCGGTCCAACAACCGCAGATGCGGTTATGACAGAAGAAATAAACTTCAGTCCTTTTTTCAAGTTTTAACTTCACTCGAGCCTTGCTCGTTTGACACTCGGGGCTCCCGTGCCCTGCCCGAACATACCGACAAGTCTAAAATCATGAGGCGGACCTAGTCGAACCCTCGAAACACTCAAAACAATGCTAAATCGAGGAATCAAACCCCATAACCAAATGAGCCAAATCATTGAACTTCAAGTTCTAAGTTTTCTTCCAACAGGTCAAAACGTCCTTAAAATATTCGGATTTACACCAAATTTCACGGGTAGGTCTTACTGATATTCCGGACCTGTACCAAGTTTCAAAATCAAAATCAGAGCCTGATACCTAGGAAAACAATGATTTCTTAGTTTATTTAAATCTTTAAAACTTCAATTTAACAATTTTACAAAAAAATTCATTACTCGGGCTAGGGATCTCGGAATCTGATTCCGGGCATACGCCCAGGTCCCGTATTTTCCCACGGACACTCCGGGATCGTCAAATCACAAATTTGGGTCCGCTTACCAAGAAGTTTGACCGAAGTCAAACTTGGCCTTTTTAGAGAAACTTAAATAAGCAATTGGACATATTCCTACTCAAAACTCTTCCAACTTCCGAACCACCCGTCCCCGCAAGTCATAAATTAGTTAAAGCAAGTGCAGAAAGTTTTATTTAAGGGAACGGGGTTCTAAAATGCAAAACGACCAGTCGGGTCATTACATCTGAGGTCTAAGGCTTCGCATTCGCAAGTGTGCAAATGCGTTCGCGAAGGGTTAATTTAGTCAAGGAAAGTTTTGTTCATCGCGAACACGGGGGTTTGACCACATTCGCCTAGAAGAAAATCACAACTGGGCAGAAGGGTTTTTAAAATATTTCATCCGCGAGCCTAAATCATTTTTCTACCATTGTTGATCATTTTGAGATCTCTTTGGGAGAAATTGAAGAGAGATTCGAAGAGGATTGATTGGAGGTAAGTTCTATGAGCCAAAAACGTGATTATATTGTGAAATTTACCTAGAAATTCATGGAAATTTAACTAAAAATAGAAGAACTAGGGCTTGGGTTTTGAGATTTTTAAATTGGAATTTGAAGGGCCATTTGTGGTCAGATTTGAGAGTTTATGTCATTTATGGACTCCTAGCGAGATAAGGAATCCGTTGATGTAAAAATTTCTGAGTTTCGAGAAGTGGGCCCGAGGCTCGGATTTTGCTAATTTTGGGATTTTGGATATTTTTTGATTGTTTTAGATTGGGTTTTGTTCCTTTACTATATTGCGACGTATTCGCTCTGGTTTTGGTCAGATTCGACACGCGAGGAGGCTGATTTGAGAGGCAAGGGCATAGCGAGCTAGAGTTTTGGCCAGTATGAGGTGAGTAATGAATGTAAGTGATATCCTGAGGGTTTGAAATCCCGGATTTGCACATCTTAGTGCTATATTGAGGTGAGACACGTACTTGATGATGAGCGTGGGTCGTTTACTATTGGGAATTTGGACTTGGTCCGTCCCAAGTAATGTTTTTACCGCGTATTTGATTGAATCTTATTTGATATCATCATGATTTGGATTAATTGTCATATTTGGGCTTCGTGCCATCTACTTGAATCCTTCTGGGAGTTTTTATCACTATATCCTCACTATATGGATTTATTACTTGAACTCAGTCGTACTGTTTTCTACTATTTTGCAACTCATCCATCTTTACTTGATTTATTTGAAACTAAAAGATATATTAAATGATGTTTGGGCTGAGAACCTACTATTTTATTATTGCCCGAGGGACTTATGTGATTTCTGGACTGAGTATGGGATCGGGCTGCGCGCCGCAGCAGTATTATATTGATATTGATATGAGCCTGAGGGCCTAGTTGAAGCCGCGAAATGACTTGTTATTGCGCTTGGGCCATAAGGGGCCCCTCCCGGAGTCTGCACATCCCCAGTGAGCGTCGTCGACGATAAATAAATGGATCGGGTTGCACGCCGCAGCGGGTACTAGAGGGTACCATACTAAGTGTAGATTTTCTTTCTATATCTGCCACTTAATTGCTTATCTGCTATTGCATTTCTACATTTCGATTTCACTGTTTTATTGATTTCATCCCACTTGTTTTTAACTGCCGCATTATAGATTACTTCGTGTTTTCCATGATTTCTTATTCTCAGTCATTATTTATGCTTATTACTCACTGGGTCGGAGTAGTCACATTACTCTCTGCACCTTACGTGCAGAACCAGGTGCATCTGAGGCTGTTGAGGATTTTCAGTTGGGCGGCGCATATCCGGGAGCATCGAGGTAGCTGCACTGCGTCTGCAGCCCTGATCTCTCCCTTATATCCTTTTGTTCTATCAGCATTTCCTAGACTGATTATGTAATAGGCTATTAAACTTGTATTAGAGGTTCGAGACTTGTGACACCGGATCTTTTGGCCTATGTAGTAGTTTTGTTATTTGAAATTCCGCACATTAAACTCTTACTTCAGACTTTAAATATGTTGATTTGGTAATTTAATTGTATTAGCTAATAATAAACTGTATAATAAATTGGGTTAAGGTTGTTAATTGGTCGGGCTTGCCTAGCAGTGTGTTGGGCGCCATCACGACCGAGGTTGCGATCGTGATAGCATTTTTCAGTCAGATCTGGTCTTTACTTTGTATTGCCCGAATTCGAGCACCGGGGTTCCATTAAGCCCTCGAAATCGAGCTCTTCCGATTTTGACCATATACAAACTCTTTAATTATACTAATATGTGAAAAAGTTCTTAAATATTTTCAAATCTATTGATTTTCATGTCGTTTCTTTGTGCTTCGCAAATTCATGCTCTGTACAGAATACAGAATAAGTATTTCTAGACGTTGCAATTGAAGCGATAAATTAATGCCCTTAGTTCTTTATGTTGTGCCCTAGGTAGGGGTGGCAATTTGAGCCCAAACCCATTCAATCCGTCCAAACCGCTCAGAGATTAATGGAATGGGCTACAAACATTTTAGTTCGTTGGTCAATTTGGGCTGATCCCAAGTTAACCCATTATTTTTGGAACAAATTCAAAAATAGCCAAATTTACAAGTAATCATTCAAATAGCCCAATTTCAAAAGTAATCAAAATTTAGCCACTTTTTATGTAAAGACAAATCTGAACAAAAATATTATTCAAAATTCAGGAAAATATTCCAGCATAATATACTGGAGTTCCAGTATAACGGTGCTCCAGTCTCCAGTATATTATATTAGAACTAGCAAAGTATATCAGTCCAGCATAATATGCTGGAAGTTCATACACAGGTGTACCGAACTCCAGTATATTATGCTAGACCGGTATCTGTTGCATCAAAATAGTCTTTATTTTTCATTGACTTGGTAAACACATGCTATTTTTGAATGAACAGTCCGAAAACTGGCTAGACCGTGCTATTTTTACATTATTTTTTGTAGTTTATTTTGATCTCGTTAAGCAATCCAAATACAACCCATAAAACTCACCCAAAAATCCAAAACAAAGAAATCTCAACCCAACTTATCTAGAAATTTATTTAGTTACACTAATTTTACTTATTCTTTTTTTTGTTGTATTTTTAATTTTCTGTTGTTTTATTTTTCTGCACCACCCACCCCCCATATCCCTACAACCCCCTCCCCCCC
>MU787413.1:35981-77232 GCA_026770625.1 Nicotiana glauca
TACGAATTTTTAGTGGAATCATTTGTAATTAATTATGGTGGATATTAATTTCGAAAATTACAAATTAATTCCATAATTGGAAGTCTTGTTAATTAAATTGTGTGGTCCCTATTGTGCCTAAATAATAGGAAATAAAAGAATCCTTTTTCTGGTGGAAAGGAAAACGTAACAGGTTTTGGAAAAGGGTTTTAACCCTTAAAACTTGTGCTGTAAATACATAAGGTTTTCCACATAGAGAAAGAAGAGAGAGTGGCCGATTTTTTCAGCCCTTTTTCCTAGAAAATTTCGCCCACACGAAATTACTATTTCCGGGTATTATTTGGGTAATACAGTAGAAGACCGTGGAACGTTCGAGGATCACGATTGCGCGGTGATGGAGATTTCATTGAAAAGTTATGGAATTGAAGGCTCACGTGATAAACGAGTTTTGCTCACGCTTCAAGAGGTAACCCGTGAAATCCCGTTTATACTATTTGTCTAGATTACATGTGATTTTGATACTGGGGTTGCTTCCGCTGCTTATTATAATCCATCAGGAGCCACAGTACATGTTACGGTTCGGTCGAACCCAATAACTTTGGTCTAAATTTTATATTTGTCTTAAAAAATCTATTAAATATATATAAATTCTTAATTTATAATCCAGTAACTTAACTTTGAACCCAATAACTTCAAATTCTGACTCTACCTCTGAATTTAGGGTTGAGGGGTTGTTTATTGGAAGAGGTTCAAACTGGCATAGCCGCTATTAGTGGACAGGAATCGGCGAAGGATTTTATCAGTTGATTACCGTCCTAGATAGCACCTATTCTTTTGAGATTATCTTTTTCTTATGAAGGATCGACTTGACAGTATAGTAGCTTTACGCTAATTGGCTGTCTGCGTTTGACCAGCTTATGCGAAACAAGCTCCCTTGTCGACGCTTGCGGCAACTTGTCTCCACAAAATTAACTATTATAGTTACAAAAGGGGATATCTATATTAATAGGGAAGAGTGTTGACCAACACGCATACTTGGTTAAAATAATTACTAATGTTGCATAATGCAAGTACTAAATTATCATACTATAAACTAGACATTCTTAATCAAGTAATTATGTTAAGTTGAACTGGACAGAGGTGGAATCTGATTATTAATGGAGATTCTATACTATGCCATGCAAGGCAAGAGTATCCTGTCATAAAGCTAAGAACATTCGAGAGAAGAAGAGGAAGCCAGAAGGAAATGTTTCATTACGTTTTCTGTTACAAGTGGAGCTGATTATATAGAGGAAGAAGATGCAGTAACAGAACTCTAACTACCTTCTTCCTTCAGCCCCTCCTAGTTTCACCAATTACAAATTGACCCCTCACTCATTTAACTGAGTTGTTCCTCTAGCTATGTTGACACTCCCCCTCAAGCTGGAGGGTGGAAGACATTCTACACTCCTAGCTTAGAGAGTAACAACTCATGTTGAGCTGCCCCCAGTCCTTTTGTCATCAGGTCTGCAAGTTGTTGTTTTGTGGGTATATACTCTGTCTTAATCAATCCTTGTTTGATTCTTTCCCTGACGAAATGACAATCTATTTCTATATGTTTGGTCCTCTCATGGAAGATTGGATTGGCAACTATTTGTAGAGCTGTTTTCTATCACAGTGTAAGTGTACATGTTTTTCCACATTGTTCCCTAGCCCCTTTAGCAAACCTGTCATCCATATTGCTTCTGCCACAACTGCTGCCATGCTTCTATATTCTGCCTCCGCAGAACTCCTACTCAATGTCTGCTACTTTTTTGACTTCCAAGATAACAATGAGTTTTCTAGCTTAACCACATAACCTGTGACAGATCTTCTTGTGTTTGGGCATGCTGCCCAGTCTGAATCACAGTGAGCTGTGAGAGTATTGGTTTGTCCACTACTCAAAAGCATTCCTAGTCCAGGACTTCCTTAAATGTATCTAACCACCCTTAGTGCTGCTTCCATATAGGACTCCTTAGGAGATTGCATAAACTGTCTCAATACTTGGCCTGCAAAGCATATGTCAGGCCTTGTAATTTTCAGATATAGCAATTTACCAATCAGTTTCTCATAACCACATACATCATCTAGTGGAGCATCTCCAGTGTTACCAACATGCTTGTCAAAGTCAACAGTAGTAAGTTTGTGATTTTGCTCCATAATTGTTGAAACTGGCTTGCAGCCAGTCAATCCTACTTCTGAAATCAGCTCCAACACATACTTTCTTTGGTTCAGAAGAATGCATTTATCTGATCTCATCGCTTCGATCCTTAAGAGATACCTAAGCTCACCTAGGTCCTTTATTTTAAAGTCTGTTTAATATTGCCTTTGCTCTTCAATAAGACTGCTACTGCTTCCTGTTATTAGTATATCATCAACATATATCAAAACAACCACACTATCTTTGTTGCTTTTCTTTGTGAATAAGGAGTGATCATAGCTGCTTTGCATAAAACCAGCTTGAAGAAGTGGATCTGTCAATTTTATATTCCATAGCCTTGAAGCTTGTTTCAAGGCATACAAGAATTTCAGTAGCCTGCATACTCTAGACACCCCCTGGCTATGAAATCCTTGTGGAAGCTACATATAGACTTATTCAAATAAGTCACCTTGGAGGAAGGCATTGTTGACATCCATTTGGAAGAGAGGCCAACCTTTGGATGCTGTAACCCCAATCACTGCCCTTAATGTCACCATTTTTGCCACATGTGAGAATGTCTCATGGTAGTCAAGACCCTCTTTTTGAGTGTAGCCTTTGGCTACTAATCTTGCTTTGTACCTGTCTATCTCACCATCAGCTTTATGCTAAACTTTGTAGACCTATTTAGAACCTATAGCTTGTTTGCCAACAGGTAGATTTACTATCTCCCGGGTATGATTATCCTCAAGAGCTTTGATTTCCTATTCCATTGCATGAACCCAATTCTGATCAGCTGCAGATTCCTTGTAGGTCTTTAGTTCAATGACAACTGAGAATGCCTTTAAATAGGATTGATATGTTGGGGATAAATGATCATAAGTAACATGATTGGAGATAGGATATTTGCTCTTTCCTGGTAGATTGCATGCAGCGATGTAATCCTTGAGCCAAATGGGAGGTCCTGCATACCTTTGTGGTCTTGAGGAAACCACTGTAGGTGGAGAAGAAGGTTGAGGAGGTGGAGAATTTGTTGTATCAACCTGTTGAGGTAATAAGAGATCAGGAATCTCTGCATTGTCTCGAGTGGAATCCTCTTCTGCAGAGATTATGTTGGTATATATTGTAGAAGGTGCATGAGGTTTAAGGGAATTTGGATGAGGTTCAGGTGAAATGGCTGAAGATGCTGGTGTATTTTGCTCACCATAAGTTGGAATGGAATATGTTTTTGTGAACTGAGTAGTTTCTGACAGCTGTAGGAATAGTTCCTTATCATCAAGAGACTTGTGTTGGAAGGGAAACACATATTCATGAAACTTGACATCTCTACTGACAAAAAAGTGTTGGTCTCAAGATCATACAATCTATAACCCTTCTAAGTTTCTGAATACCCCATAAACACTGCCCTTGATACCCTAGCTGCAAACTTATCCCTTCTGGGCAATACACCAGCATAACATTGACACCCAAACACCCTTAGATGATCTATGTTTGGTACCTTCCTATACAACACGGTATAGATAGTTTTGCCTTCTAGAACATGTGTAGGTAGCCTATTGATCAGGTAGACTACTGTTCTAACACATTCACCGCAAAACTTGATAGGCATATTGCTCTGAAATCTTAAAGCTCTAGCTACCTCCATAATATGTCTGTGTTTTCTTTGCACAGTTCCATTCTATTGAGGTATATAAGAACAGCTACTTTGATGAATTATGCCATGTTAAGAAAGCAATTGATTACATTTAGAATTAAAAAACTCTGTACCATTGTCACTTTTCAGAATCTTGATATTCACCTCAAATTGAGTTCTTATTACAGAAATGACATTCTTCAGAACAACACATACTTCACATTTTGACTGTATCAGACAGACCCATGTATATTTATTGAAGTCATCAACAATACTAACAAAATATTGCTTTCTATCATAGATTGGGGTTTTATAAGGACACCAGACATTTAAGTGAACAAGATCAAATATACCACTGGTCTTAGTATTGCTAGTAGGGAACTGTAATCTACATTGTTTAGAAAAAGGGAAAACAGTGCAATCTTCTAACTCCTTTCCACTAATATCACTTTTAAGTGAAACTATGTTGTATAGACTTCATAGAGGCATGTCCTAGTCTGAGATGCCATAGCCTGGTGCTCTCCTCCTTCTTTACAGCACAGACTGTTATTCCTGCTGCCTTTGCAGATTCTTTCAATATGTAAAGACCTTCATATTCCTTACCAATCCCCAAGACCTTGCCACTGTAAGACCCTGCAACACACAAAAGTCAGGGAAGAGTTTTACTGTGCAAGTGAGGTCTTTAGTGAGCTTAGTCACAGATAAGAGATTGAACTTAAAATCTGGTACGTGCAGTACATGTTTTATGCATAGGTCTCCTAAAATTACTTCATATCCTGTATGTGTTATCCCCCCCTTGCTACTAGTTGGCAATTGTACACCATTATATCCTTATTTCCCACTTGTTTTAACGTTGTTTAGTACTTCCTTATATAAGTGATGTGATGAGTAGCTCCTGAGTCTACTACCCAACTAGTTATGGTAGCATTGGACAACAAAGATACAATATCTGTCATATTAGTAGAACATTCACCTTCTGCAGGTTTGTTCAGCAACCCTACCAACTACTTGTATTGTTCATCTACGAGATAATGTTCTTGTGGCTGATTAGTGCTCTCAGCTGCTTTATCTGCACTGGCAGTGTTGGAATAAGTTCTCTGTCCACCAAACCGAGGCTCATTCATGCTTTTAAAATTGATTGGATATCCAACTATTTTATAACAATTCTCCTTCAAATGACCTTTGTATCCATAGTGTTCACAGATCAACCCAGGTTTTCTTAGATTAAACCTCTGAGTCTTCCCTGCTAACATAGTCAAGGGATCTTTGTTGGTGTCAGTTACACCTAGTGTTCTTTGACTCTCCTCCTGTGTAACAATGGAATATGCCTCATTCACTGACACCACTGTCCTTCTCATCAACACATTACTCCGTATATTGCTATAGCTCTTATTTAACCCGATGAGGAATTGAAGCAATCATTGCTGCTGTAAATAAACCAAAGAAGGCCTAGATTCCTCAAAATCACAAGAAGGTTCAGGTGCCAAAATATCCAATTCACTCTACAGATTTGACATCTTTGAGTAGTAAAAAGTCACTGAATCAGTGTCCTGCCTAAGTGTGGCTATTTCAGTCCAAAGATGATACATCTTTGTCAAGCTACATCTATCAATTTTTTCTTTGAAATCACACCATACTTTTCTAGCACTAGATGCGAAAACTATGCTTGGTATTAGCTCACTCGCAACTGTACTTCCAACACAAGACAACACAATTGTGTTACATTTCTCCCATTGTTCTGCTAATTCTCCATTATGCGTGCTCTTAACACAACTTCTGTCCATAAATCCAAGCTTGCTTTTACCCCCTAAGAGCTAGTTCCATTGCCCTACACCATAGGGCATAATTTTCTGGCCTAGTTAGTTTTATAGGAATCAAAACTAGTCCTGGAGCATCAGATGCTTATAGACAAAGTGGATGATTGTGTTCAAGTAGGGTTACCTCATTTCCTTCCATGTCTGAAGAATTAGGGTTTCGTTATGACTTCAATTTGCTGGAATTTCGTCGAACCATACACCATAGCTTCTGTAAATCACGATCGCCGCGCTGATACCATGTTAAGTTGAGTTGGATAAAGGTGAGATCTGATCGTTAATGGAGATTTTATACTATGCCATGCAAGACAGAGTATCCTGCCTTGAAGCTAAGAACATTCGAGGGAAGCAGAGGAAGCCAGAAGGAAATGTTTCATTACATTTTCTGTTACAAGTGGAGCTGATTATATAGAGGAAGGAGATGCACTAATTGAACTCTAACTTCCTTCTTCCTTCAGCCCCCCGTAGTTTCACTAGTTATTAATTGACCCCTCATTCATTTAACTAAGTTGTTCCTCTAGCTATGTTGACAGATTATACCTTTTTTCAGTTTAGTATCTTTTTATAAAGAAAACATATGATATAATTTAATTTTTTTAATGTGGGTGGTTAGTCCATAATCTTCCCTTTCATTACTTCTTTCATAAAAGATAATAAGAGAGGAAACACCAAGTCTTTATAATCCTAGGCAAGAAGATTAGTATAAGAAAGAATCAAGAATATTTTATATTCCAGGAGTTAATTAGATTAATTAGCGATGAACAAGTAAAATTGCCTTAGCAAAGCATTTTTATTTTATCTACTGAACATAAGTTTGGCGTGTATACCAAACGAGACTATGACTAACCGCCTGTTTGTTCAAGCTTTTTGGAGGCTAAAAGTAATTTTTTTTCTTTCAGAAAAAATACTTTTTTGAAAATTGATGTGTTTATTGGCCAATAGAAAAAAATTATTTTAGCTTTAGTAGAAGCAGTTTTTCTATTATTAGGAAGAAGTTATGAATTTTTTCTTTTTTCAAGAACTAGAAGTAGACGCAATAAATTATTTTTTTTAGGACAAAATATCATATCATAAATTTTTATTTACCAAAATATCCCTCATTAGTTTGACACATCTATCTTTCAATATTATAATTTTTTCTTCTTTTTCTATTTTATTTCTATCATGCCTTTTCCTTTGTTTTTTTCCTAAACGATATCTCATATATTTTTTCTCTTCCTCTTTAGAACTCGTGTTTTGTCACTCAATTATTGTAGTTTAGTTTGATATGTACAAAAAAACAATATGATAAGTGTCATGTTCTTTTAGTGAAAGAAAGATTTTATTCACAAATAAACAAAGAGCTTTACAATCTTCCCCTCATTCTCCGTATCCTCCTCTATCTTCCTATATATTCTATCTTTCTATATCTTTCCAATACTTCCCTTCCCTGTATATTCAACATTGCCTATACAATTGATCTATCCATTCTCTTTTCTTTCTACTATATTTTTTGTTTAACATAGGATTTCATTCTCAAGAGGAATGCATCAACAAAACTTCCCTTCCATATAGATCGTCATGGCTATTCTAGCCTTACACTCTTGATTTATTTGTGCACATATACTTCTTGATGTAGGTACCCGTCGATTCAATAACACTTCATTCCTAGCCCATAATATCTTGTATATTAATGCTGCAATCACTGCTGTGGCAAACTCTCTACATTTCTTCCCCTGTATTCCCCGAGCTGTTCTTCTCCATATACCCCTTAGGTCATGTTTTATTGTTCCTTTTTTCAACCATGTCAACAAATTTTTTAGGCATTTCTCTGAAAGTTTGCACTCAAAGAATAGATGCTCCACTGTTTCCCTTTGGCTTCCACAAATCATACAATCACTGTCTTGACTTATCTTCAACTTTAGTAGCCTCTCCTTAGTCAGTAGCTTCCTATGCATGGCAAGCTAGCTTGTGAAGCTATATTTTGGCACATTCATCCGAACCCATACCCCTCGATACCATGGTTTTTCCTCTTCTTCTCCTTTATACCAATGGTATTCACTTTTTACAGTGTATTTTCTCCCCCTGCTTGAGTCATCCATTATTGAAAAAACCAGAAGCAAATTTATCCTTGCAGGCACAGACTTTCTTCCAATACCAGCAGCTGTCAATTGGTGGATCATACTGCCACCAATCTTGATCTTTTATATATACATGCTTGACGCATTTCACCCAAAGGTTATCTTCTTTGTTTGCTATATTCCAAACATATTTCACCATTGCTGCTTCATTCCATGCTATATAATCCTTTATCCCCAGTCCACCTTGTTGTTTTGGTTTACACACTGTGTCCCATGCTACTAGCGCCATTTTGGTTGAGTTTCCTTTTCCATCCCATAGGAAATTGCTGCAAATGTCTATTATGCTTTTTAAGACCTTTTCGGGGAGTATAAAGATTGAGGCCCAATAAGAGTATATGTGCATCAATACTGAGTTCACTAACATCACCCTTTTAGCATAAGAAATATTCCTTGAACTTCAAGTTCTAACTTTTGCAGCCATCTTCTCTACTAGCATTTCACAATCTAGCAGATATTGGTACTCTCAAGTATCTAAATGGAAGATCTCCTCTTTGGTATCCTATGAGCTCACATATGTCCTGAATGCATTTCTCTTCCATGTTTGCACTGTAAATATTTGACTTTGCTACACTGGTATGTAAGTCTGATGCTCTTGAGAATGTTTCCAGCCCCCTTAGGATCATTTCCATTGACTGTCATTCCCCTTTACAGAAAAATAGCACATCATCTGCAAAACATAAGTGGTTTAGCTTGAGCCCTCTACATTTGGTATGAAATTGGAATCCCTTTTGTTCAGAGATCCATTTCATTATTCTTAAGAGATATTCCATGCATATGACAAATAGTAGGGGTGATACTGGGTCCCCTTGCCTTAGTCATCGTTTTTCCCATAATGTTCCCATATATTCCACCATTTATTGTTATTGTATACTGGGTAGATGTGATGTATGCCATCACCTATTTTATGAACCTTTGAGAAAAGTTTAGAGAGTGCAACATTTCTTCTACAAACCCCTACTCCACAATATCATATACCTTCTTTAGTTCTACTTTGATCAAACAACTTTTAGTTGTATTCTTCCTCTTGTACAACCTCACCAAATCCTGGCAAATCAGAATATTGTGCACTATATTCCTGCCTTCCACAAAAGGCACTTTGATTAGGAGATATTAGCCCAGGAAATACTTTTTTGAGCCTATTACAAAGCATTTTCAAAATCACTTTATTAATTGTGCTGCAGCAGGTAATAGGTCTATAATCACCAACTGCCTCATCATAAGAGCCCTTGGGGATGAGGGTTATCACAGTGTTATTGACAATTTTAAGCATCTTGCCTTCTCTAAAGAACTCCAGTACTCCCTTCTTTACATCTGTACCCCACAACATCCCAACAATATTTATAGAATTGGCTTCCAAATTCATCTGGACCTGGTGCTTTATCACCAACAATTGCCCATAGAGCCTCCTTCACTTTTGTGTCCATGAAATCTGCTTCCAGTTCATTTCTTTGCTCCTCTTGCACTATTGGTCCTTGTCTTATGATCTGGATATTTACATGACCCCTTTCCTCCATTCTTTTCCCAACATTTCTGTGTAGAATTCTATGAATGCCTCTGGAATCTTTGCTGGATCATCAATGTCATTCCCTTTCATGTCCTTGATGTGGAAGATTCTGTTGCAGTTCCTCCTAGCTTTCAGAATGCCATGGAAGTACTTAGTATTCTGGTTACCCTGACTGAGCCATTGTGCCCTAGCCTTTTGTTGTAAAAACATTTGTCTTGCATTTGCCCACCTACTACATTCCTCATTTAACCTTACTTCCTCAGTGATTAAAGCTTCATTCCTGGGGTCTTGCTGTACCTTACTTTGACATAGCTGCAGACTGTTAAGTGCCTCTTCTGCTCTTCTTTCAATATTACTGAATATCTCCTTGTTAATCTTCTTCAAAGTGCCCTTGATTCTGTGCAGTTTCCCCACTAGTTGGTACATGTGTGTGACCCTTCTATCTATTTTCCAGTTTTCTTTTATTCTTTCTTTAAAATCCCATGCCATGCTCCACATATTGAACTATTTTAAGCTCTTTTTTAACTATTTTCCCCTTCCCTCCCAGTTTATTATGCCTGGGGAGTGATCAAGGAGCCCTGGTTGCATGTAATGGACTTCAGATGCTGGCAGCTTTATCATCCATTCATAATTGGTGAGGACTCTGTCTATTCTGCTCATTACTCTGTCTCCACCTGGTTGTTTGTTGCTCTAGGTGTAAAAAGCTCCTGAAGACCTCATATATTGAATAGAGCATTCCTCCATGCATTTTTTAAAGTCTCTGATTTCTGTTATAGTCACCATGTTTCCCATTCTCTCTTCATTACTCAGAATGCAGTTGAAGTCCCCCATTATTGCCCAAGAATATCTGTTCTGCTGGTGTATGCTTTTGATATCCTCCCACAGTTGGCTTCTCATACTTTGGTTGTTAAACCCATACACTATTGTAACATTGAACTTGTTCCCTGTCCATCTATGAATGATCATGTTGTGAATAAGTTGCTCAGTTACATTTGTAATATTGACAACATATACTCCGAGTTTCCATACAATCCAGATCCTTCCTACCGGATGTTTTACTAAGTTTGTAGTAAAGGACCACCCCTACATAGATTAAGAGCAGCTTGTTGTGCTTTATCTCTCTTAATCTTAGTTTTTCAGAAGACCAAATAGACCAATTTTTTGATTGTTCTTAAACAGATTCATTTCAGTCTATTTTGTGGCCTATTCAGTCCCCTGCTGTTCCAGAATCCTATTCTATCCATTGGATGAGGGGTTGCCCCCATCCTGCCCATTTTTTAGGGCCATCTCACTCCCTTTCCCCTTTGTTGTTCTGTTCTCCACCCCCTTCCCATTTCTATCTTCTGTTTTATCCTGTTGATGGTCCCCTAATGTTGCAAAAGAGTTCCCTGTTCTTATGTCTTCCTGTTGCTTCCTTTCCCCTGCTTTCCCTCTTACTACATTCTTCTAATTTCTAGTTGTAGTTGCCACTTAATTTGCAGTGGGCACTACCTCAGTCCTCTTATTACTTTTACTTATCGGCCCACTCCCTTGTTGTGTTGGTCCTGTGCCCATTAGTTCTGCACATTTCCAGCCTTTTTTTCCACTTGAGTCTGCTTTAGTTCTGTATTTGGCTGTCTTAGTTCTTGCTTGTTTGCTTGCTTTTCTTTCTCTTCTTTAATAAACATCCTGCATTCATTCATTTCATGCCCAAAGTTCTTGCACTTTCCACATATAATAGGTTTCCATTCATAGAAAACCTCCTGCTCCACTATTCTGCTCTTTTCATCCTCAAACATAATTGTATTTGGATATATCTGATGAGGCTTAACTTCAACCAGAACTCTGGCATATGTCAATCCCTCCTTTTGTGTTGTAGCTCGATCTGCCTTTAATGGTTTCCCTATAGGACCAACCAGCTTTATGAGAGCTGTTTGTCCCCAGCACTTAATATCCAGTCCAATAAATCTAATCCACATTGGTATCAAATCCACAGACTCCTTTTTCAGGTCCATATCTGGATTCCAAGGTTTTACCACCGCTGGCTTTCTGTCGAACATCTGGAGTCCATCTTCAATAACTTTGATTTTGCTTTCAAAGATATGGAATCTCACCATAAACACTCCTCTATTAACCTGTGCTATTTTGTCTATACCAAGCGACCCCATATCCTTTGGAAGTAACCTTCCATCACTGATTGTGGTGGATTAGATCCCAATACAAAACATACAACTGCTGATTTCCAGAAATCGAGCTCCTCTTTTATGTCCTCCATAGTTATCTTCACATTCGAATTGTCCTGAGTTTGTGGAGTTAAGTCCAGTCCTTCAGTTATGGGGCTTGCAACAATTTTGCTCAATGACTTAGGGCTCATTTCCCTTAGTTCCTTTTTCTTCATCATTTCCGCTTCATCCTCCACCTTTTCTGCCTATTACTTACGCTCCTCATCCTGTTTTTTTCCTCCGTTCCTGCTAATTGTTGTTCTATTTCCAGTTACCTCACTATCCACAGTTTATTGACTCAAGTCTAGTGGTCGTATCCCTTGCAAAACACTGAGGTTTCGAGTTTTCTTTGCGTCTGCTGATTATGCAATTCCTCTTGTTACATTCACGTTACTCAGATTTGATCCTTGCATGTTCGACCCGCCCCCTCCAGCCTTCTATTTTCTCGTCATTTTCAGCTATGGCTGAGAAGAGAGAGAAAGTTTATTGAATACGATATGTCATATGTGTATGACTGTCATGTTCTTTTAATATTGTATTTTCTTTTACTTTATTCAAATTTTTACTTAATGCTTTTTTATCATTTCATAATTGTCATTTCTAAGTGTTGACCTTATTCCGGTTATAGATATTAGTAGGTGATCACTTGTCAAATAGACAGTAATATTATTAACATGTAATTGTGATTTACGAATAGATTTTTAACATATATTAATTGATGTAGTTTAGTCTATAAAAAGTAAGTCATCATACGAGATATTCAATATTATAGCTTTAGTTTAACTATATTTTATATTGGTTAATATTTTTAATATGTCTTTTATTTTAATGGTTATTATTTTAATAAGATAAAAACTTTAATTAACGTCTTTCATAAGACAACAACAACAACAAGAAGTCAGTGAAATTCTACTAGTGGGGTCTGGGGAGGGTAGTGAGTACGCAGACCTTACCCCTATCCCGAAGGGATAGAGGGGCTGTTTCCGAAAGATCCTCGACTCAAGAGAACAAAAAGACAAAGATAGACAATGTTAGTATCATCACATAAATCATAAGAAAATCATAAGAAAAATAGGAACAATATGCAATCCGGAAGAAAGATGCAAAGCAAAACCGATAGATAGTAAATAGGTCCTGCACTGAAACTACAGCATAGACACTAGCTATCTTAGACAAAAACTCTACCAGACTAATCTCACAGAGATATTAGTAAGGCAAGACTCAACTACCTCCTAACTTAAAACCTTAATGCTCGACCTCCACAACATTTACTAGTCTTTCATAAGAAATAATAAAATATTTTTCTATTTAAATAAGCATATTTATAATGATAATGAACCTTGATACTTGTTCTTTTTCATTATTTGATATTCAAAAATATTTTTTAAAAAACTTGGCCAAACACAATTAATATACAACTAGTAAAAACAACAAAGCAATTTTCATTCAAATTTGTCAAATACAAATTGTTTCTTTCCACCAGTACTTCACTAAAAAGTTGTTTTGATTAACATGCTTTTCAAAGTAAACAGTTTTGATAGCTTGGCTAAATGGGCTCTAAGTCAAGGGGACACCTGAAATCAAGCCATTGACAAGCCTCGAAGGATGGAATTGGACTTTTCAAAAGCATTTCAATTTCTCGGAGAAGGCTAATGCTTGGCAGGGCAACCTCCTTTGAGTGGCTTTCCTGTAAATTGGACTCATATAATTATTGGATAACTATGTAAACGTAATGGCTGCGCTTTCAATTATATATACTTACAAATTCTTTGATTATTTAGTTCTTCGATTTTAAGTAGATTCCCATCAATTTGAAGTAAGACTGCTATTTTGTTTTATTTAGGACCAAGGAACATTTCTTAAACCGACCACTTTAACTTATATAAACGTGATCTTTAGTATTTAGTTGATCATGTGCTCGAAACTTGAGGCAGCAGATATCATGGACCATGCATAACGCTTGATGTTCATATTTATTAAATAAATTAGTGTTTGGATATTGGACACACGCTTTGTGCTTGTATCTCTTATTAATGAACATAACTTTAGTAAAGAAAATGTGTGTTAGAAAAATATTCCATAGGAAAAATAAGTCTTTAATTAGTTTGAAATGGGAAAAAAAATTATAAAAATGATACAAATAAATATTTTAAACTAAAAGAAAAACATGTAGAGACTATTGATAAAATTTTGACATAACAGTAAAACTAATTCTCCAAACAATATATATTCAAGGTAAAAGCAATTGAGCTTGTACTACTTTTGGATAAAAGGTGTAACATATTTTAAACCGACTTCCGAGAGAAAAGTTTTGTATTTATGTATCTCTTATTTTGATTATTTCATCATCCTTCATTGTTCTTTAATTCATAAGGCGATTTATTTTAGGAACAACAAGAAAGGAAATGGTAGTACCCGCAAAATTAAGTCGCATGTACATTCCGCAAATATACAAAACTACTATTCCACTTAAAAAGTAACCAAGCTCAATGTGCACAAATAAAAAAGTTTAAACTAACCCCAATAAGTAGCCATATATGCTGACATATCTTCTATCCTCTTTTGCAATTAAAAGGCAAATAATACACGAATATAAACAGAGATGTTACAAAAGTGAAAGAAGAAGAATGACAAATTTGGTTTCATACGTACTGTTTCAAAAGCTCACGATAAATTGATAATGGCTAAAAGTTCACAGAGATGATCATAAATGTAAATGAATGAAGTTATAATATATAAGGATAAAATCGTGTACTGGAGAAAGAAAATAAGTGTAAGGAACTACGGCTATCCCAAAGAAAGCCCTCACATTCTAAAAGTAAATAACTCTACCGCTGTTAGATTCAGCATGTTAGCATAAAACTCTTTACTGTATATGGTGTTCTTCTCCACATGTATTCAATATATTCCTTTTCTTTCTGCTCCTTTTCATGTTTTCTCTTTAGCAGTTGCAAGCCTTTCTTTGTTCTCCCTCGGCCTTCATTCACAAATTTTAATTTTCTTTTCTTCTCAAGTTGAATTGCAACTTCTTTCATTTTTGTTGCTGGTTAGTATCTGCCATTGTAAGTTGATTTCTAAATAGCAGTGAAGAATGTGGGTTCAAGTTCAACTTTTAATTCTCAAAATGTTAACGATCCGGCCGGTCGTTTTGAGCAGTTTAGCCATGTTTCTCCTTATTTGATGCTTTGCTTATCTGTAATTGAGATTACGTGACATGCTAGGATGGTTGGTTTTGGTTTCGGGGAAGTTTTAGAGTAGATTGGGACACTTAGTTCCAAGGTTGGAAGCTTAAGTTATAAGAGTTGACCGGCATTTGATTTTGGGTAGACGACTCCGAAATAGTATTGTGATAGTTCCAATAGCTTTGTATAGTGATTTTGGACCTATGTCCGGATTTGGATTTGGATGTTCGTAGGTTGTTTTGGCTTGAATTGGCAAAAGTTGGGTAGTTGAAGGTTTGGAAGGTTCGTAGGTTTGACCGAGAGTTAACTTCGTTGATATCGGGTTCAGATTGTGATTTCGGAAGTTGGAATAGGTCAGTTATGTCATTTGGGACTTGCATGCAAAAGTTGAGGTCATTTCGAGTTGATTTGATGTGGTTTGACATGAGTTTTGGAAGTTGAAAGTTTATTAGTGATACGCTCAAATTGCACTTTAATTAAATAGTGTAAGGTGGTCGGTGTCAAATATAATAACCCAACAAGATTGGGGTTGAATTCCACAGGGAATATGCATAAAAAGGTTACTTGAGTAGTGTGAAACTTGACGTAGGTCGTAATTTTATTCCTTTAACGTATCAAGTGAATGATATAGTTGTGAATTAAGAAGATAACTCATTTTGTTATGAGAATGTGAATAATTTAATTAAGGAAACCAAGGTTGTGTTCCCATAAATGAAATGTAATGCTATTGGTATTAATATGATATATTTCTAATGGAAGGTCTTTATGATATGCAAATGGTTTCTAAATGACTATCCAATATTTTCCAATAGTTGAGTAGTATTTTCTCTTTATGATTTTTCCAAATATAAAAGAGTTATAATTTAATAACAACCAATTTATGCCAAGTAGAACTCACTTAGGAACTCACTTATTCCTAAGTGATTCTATTAAAACAAAATTTAAAGTCTTGAGTTCTTGATATTCAATTCTACCAAACCCTAACCCACTTTTCCAAGTAAAGAAAGAGTAATATGGAATAGATTAATGTTTTCAACTACCAACCATAAATAAAGAACAAGAATTGAATAAATATCAACCAACCATTATATATATACTCGATGTTAAACACTCATTAACATTACACCCATCTAGGGTCCACAACCTTAGTATTAAAAACTAGCTACTCATGCTAATATACAAGAATAAAATATTTAATAAAGTCATAAAGCTTACAAAAGTGCAAGATTCTCTCTTCACAAGCTTCCAAATTAATGGACTATTCAATACTCTCTATGTAGGAACTTTTTTAGACTTCAATGACCCACAAAAATCCTAGTTATTCTTTTTATAATGGCCAAAATTCGTGGTAAAATATGGACAAAATTGCCCCTGCAAATAACTTTTGCGATCGCATATTGGTCGCAGACCACGTATGCGCTCCGCATCATCTCCATTCATATCGCAACCTTGTAAGTCACCGAGTCCAGGCTTCCACCGCATATAGGTTATGCGGTTCACATGTCTATTATGCGACCACATTAACCTATCACAATTCGTGTTGAGAAGCTTCTTCTACTGGAATTATGCGATCATTACGCGGCTCGAAAAAGTGTGATGCGACCGCATAATGGATCGTATGTTCTTCTCTTCATTTGGCCAATAAGTCTATTTTAGTTTGCGATCAACCTCAGACTTATGCGATCTGCATGTGACTTATGCAGTCACATTCTTGCAGCATTTCCATCCTTTTGTGACTTTTTGACTTCTTTTCCATATTTTTGGGTCTTCAAGCTCATGCACTACAAAACAACCAAACTTGATAAGAATTAACTAAAACTACATTAAAAGACGAGCTAAAATCTAAGTATTTTATATCAAATATGCCAAAATTCTATGGCATATCAATTAGTTATTTAGGCTTGAATTGAGGTGAGATTCGTAGTTTTGATGTAATTTTATGTGATTTGAGGGTTATGTTTTGGAATTAGTTAGTTTGATTGGACAGGGTCGAGGGGAGTCTCGGGTGTGTTTTAGATTGATTTTGGGTCTTTTGGGACTATGTTGGCATTACTGAACTTTTGATTTCTGGTGTTCCACCCTTACAAAAGAAGGACCGAAGGTGCGAGCCCACAAATGCGGTCATGGGGTTGCAGAAGCAAACTAGGCTGGAGGCACGGGGAGTCCGCAGGTGCGGAGATGTACGGCAGATGCGAGGCCACAGATGTGGCCATGGATGTGCATGTGCGAATTTTAGGCGTGGCAAAAAAAGTATGCAGATGTGGCAGCTAGATGCAGAAGCAAAGCCGTAAGTGCGGCCAGGAGTCCACGGAAGTGGTCTCGCAGGTGCGAAGGGATGATCCGTAAAAGTGGATGGTGAGGAGATGTCACGACCAAAAATCCATTGTAGGTTGTGATGGCGGCCTACGCTACTGTTATGCAAGCCAACTATTAATCAATACATCAATAACAACAAAAATAACAATAACAACCTGGTATAATCTCACTAGTGGGGTCTGGGAAGGGTAGTGTGTACGTGAACCTTACCACTGCCCCGAAGGAGTAGAGAGGCTATTTCCGAAAGACCCTCGGTTAATCAACACGTCAATAGTTAATCTAAAATGAATTTCAAAAAAATTAAAGAAATAAAGAGGGGTAATCGTTCATTTTTCTATGGAAAATATATAGGTTATTTTAAATGTTGGAATAAGGCAAAATATAAGCCAGAAAATCATAGTGGGATACAACCATGAGCAAAATCTAAATCCCCAAAATTCGGTGTCACAAGTGCATGAGCATCTACACGAAAGTACAATACTAATACAGCGTCTAGTTGGAATATAAAATAGACAGGATAAAATAAATGGATGTAATGTAGACTCCGTGTGTTGCGGATCGTCACATGAAATGCAGCTCACCATAAAGCCCTCTCAGCAGCTGCGTTTCCGAGATGACCACCAAAGGAACCTGGCTCAGTACCTGCGCAATTAGTGCAGAAGTGTAGTATGAGTACGTAAATAATGCGTACCTACTAAGTATCTAGTCTAACCCCAAAGAAATAGTGTTGAAGGGTCGATATCAACACTGACCAGTGGTCCAATAAATCAAGTACAATAAAAGTAGATAGGTATGAAGCATGACAAGTAAAATAATGAAAAAGATATTTGTACATAATACGATCCTCAATTGAATAGTAAACGTGAAATCCTCAAATACCAGATACTTTTGCAAGTGGAATAATGGTCAACACCAAATAAACGGTAACATACCAAGCTAGTAAGACTCATAAGTACGATGACTCCTTATCAAATATTTCACACAATTCTACCAAAGCGAACAACCTGATCTCATAAGAGTAATGGTATGATTTCCTATCGTGGCATACAGTCCAATCCCACAATAATCATGTCCATTGTCGAGGGTCGATTGGCCCGAAACATAGATTTATCTTATAATACTTCTGAGTACGTGTAACGAGCCGACTAGCCGTTTTGAGCATTTACACTTCACTCGGTAGTTTGAGGGCATGATGTGATGTCCCAAAAGGTCATCACTTGTTTTAGAAATAAATTCAGTGTTCCGAGGCCTAAAAACCTCCTTTTTACCATATCTCGATTTGCATGCGCAGTCTGGTGTCACACTTCCTTTTTCTCGCGAAATCGGGTTTATGACACTTGGGAAGACTACTCGTTCCCTTTTGGGAATTGGGTTTAATGGAATTGAAGAATCGCCACCTAATGATTTAAGTGCATTAGGACACTTTAGAATAGCTTGATTTTTGGATAACCAGAGATAGGGTACGGGCTTGAAATTATTCCTAGGGGAAGGTGTTAGGCACCCCTCAGAATCCACTAGTGTGGTTCCTGGACAAGCTATTGTTGTGACTTAAGGTACAAATAACACATGAAAAAGTAGGACTTCAAATAAGAGGGGTTTTTTTCACATAAAAGGTTAGAAATAAAAGAAGTCGGAAAGCATTAAAGAAAGTTGATTTAGAAGAAACGTTTTAAAAGGATTTAAAAGAAACAAAGAACAAAGGGAAGGGGGTCCTAGGTTCATTAATAATATAGATAACCCCACACAACACCCAATAATCATTCTTATGCGTGGTGTTATCGCGTGGTCATCATATCCATATCTACCCTTTCCCACCCCTTTAAGGTACTAAAGCGCGGAATGGTCTCGTTTAGTTATTGCATGCTATTACCTGCCCTAATCCTATCAAATCCCGGAGGTACTTGGGACTACTAATCTTAGAGGGAAGAAATGTTGGGCTTATTTGTGGTTTCAAAAGGTAAAAATACTAAGGCGACAAACAAAACACATGTAGCAAGTTTGGGGAAGCATATAAACAAATACAAAGGCTCAGACAAACCTCCTTTAAACCAAGAAAGCATATAGTTTAGCATGTCTTGCACATACTGTTTAAGGTATAATTAAAACTTAAAGATTTGAGGCAGACTGATTTATTACATAGTTCGGATAAGAAGCCCGAATCAGGCCTGCCTGCTGGTTGTAGCTAATAACACCTGATTCAGTTTATAAGTTTATCCTACGGCTTGCCTAAGTGTTAGACAAAAACCTATAATCATGATATCTACTGATTTTAGAAACAAAAAAATGAGCTGATTACATACTGATTTAAGAGAAGGTAGTCAGTTATTAAGGAAAGGCGACTTTTAGAAGAGCACAAGTTCTGCCATTGGTTAATATATTATTACTGCTAGTTTTAGACTTATAAGCGAGTGAGGTGATTCAGATTCGATTAACTCCTATAGGCATGCTTTCTATGCGCTTGTCGACTTTTGAACACATTTATAAACAGAGTAAAAATGCAGAGAAACCCTATAGGCTTGACATCTAAATGTTGGATTTTATATGAATATGGCATCTGATTGCATTTGGTAATTAAGACCTATAAACACGTTTGCCTAGTGAGAAGTGGATATGCAAGAACAGAAAGGACCTATAGGCATATTTTCTACATGCATGTGCATCCTATAGACATGGTATCTATATGCAGAAATCAGAAATTCCTTTAGACATGGCATCTATATGAAAGTACAGAAATTAGAAATCCTATAGACATGGTATCTATTAGAAATTCCTATGAGCATGTTATTTACACAAGCGAATGCTGAAATTAGAAATCCTATAGACATGGTATCTATGTGAGAATGCATGATCTTATAGACATGGAAGCTATATGAGAATACATAAATTAGAACTTCCTATAGGCAGGTTAACTATATGAAAATGCAAAAATCAGAAATTCCTATAGACATGGTTATCTACCCATTTTGCATACATGGTTAACCCTACCTTTTCACTAGCCATCCCCAAGAGTTTTATTACAAAGTCATTACAACCCAAAAGAAAATAAAGTAAAGAAAAATACATCAGAAATTAAAACCAAGGAGAGCCTAATTCAAACTTCCCGTTTGAAATATGAAGTAAACCAACTCCAATGATCAGGTTTCAAAGACTTTCTCCCACTAGGGGGTATGTCAAAGTTCCCTAAGAGTCTTACATGAACTCTGGGCAGTGCTTACACCCCAAATACATTACCAGATTAAGACATAGTGCAGTGTGAAAAAGCCAACCCTTAAGTGTCCAGGTTCATAGGGAACTCAAGGTCCCATGGCAAGGCTCACAAGAGGGGGGGGGGGCAGAACTTAGGAACTAAGAGAGAGTGTAAGTGTAAGAGGTGGAATTTTGAAAGGGGGAAGGGGGAAGGGAACATATCACATTAATACACATAGGGGAGAGGGAATGGGGGAATTTGCAAGAGCAAAAGAAAAGCAGGCTGATGGGCACACCCAGCAATGGGACATGCTGGCACACCCTCCAGCCTATTTATATAGAGGTTAAAACCCCATTGGTCCAAACTTAATTCATGGGCAACAACTCATATTGCCATGCCTTAAGCCAAAGCTCACAAACACATATGGGTAATAAGGTAGGGGAGCAAGGATTCACATCAAACAGGCACAAAGATATGAGCATACTTAATTTAAATGTTGAATTCTACAGAAACAATAAACTAGACATGGATAAAAGCTGTAAGTAAACACATTGTGGTGATGCTGAAACTTAAATTAGGACATACCAGTTTCAAAGAAACAAAATAGAGAAAGTGCAGTAGTCTTGTAAAAGCCACATAATAGACAAGAAGTGAGTGCTAGTAAGACTTCAGAAGAGATTGTGAAGTAGTAGTGAAGGATTTTTAATCATGCGTGTTGTGCGTTAAAGAGTCGTGTATTTATAGTGTGAAAGCCATGAGGAAATAAGGTAGGAAAATAATTGAAGAACTGATTATCAATCAATTACACAAGACTCCCTTTAATTGAGGGATTCAGATTCAAACGGGTAAAAACCAATTAAGGAAAGAAATTGAATAAACACTTAAAAAGGTTATTTAAGGACAAGGTTTTTGAAGTACATGGTTTGTGCAAATAAAGTAAGAAGATCAATTAACAACCAGTAAATCAAATGGTCTGAGATTTTGTATGAATGAACCAAGTCAGATAAGATGAAAAAGGGTTTTACTTAGGTTGAGTCACAGAGAAAATCAGTAAAAAATTGAAAGAAATCAATCAGGCTATATTCAGAAGGAAGCTTGAACTAATTGCAAATTCAAAAACCATTTAGAGGGAAATTCATCATATATAAAGAGCATGTGACCATGTTAAGTATGAAAGAAGACTGTCATGTTACTATAAAATCAATAGAGAAATCCAGTATATAAGAGTTTAGTAAAAAGGTCAGAATCACATGAAAACAAGGAAGCCCCAAACTCAATTCAGAGTCTTGAAGTTGGTCTGAAAGAGTTAGGGGTTTTGAAATAAACCCTAGTTCAACCAAATCCCACAATCAAACTTGGCAGAATCCCCAAATTCTAGGGTTTCCACCTTGAATCCAGTACGAAGATGAGAAGGCAAGTAGTCGAAACAGGTTCAGAGGTTTTAGAACGTAAACTACTTGCATGTTCCTTTCAGCAGCAAAAACTCATGAGAAAACATGATAGCAAAGTAACATGCAAACACAATAGGAGAACTCAAAGAACATAATGGAAAATACTGCTAAGAACATTAGAAGAAACGTGCTTAAGAGGTTTTCTAAAAGAAACTTAACAGGGCTCAGTAGAAGAAAAAATAGTAAAAACACTTAAGAAATACAATATAAAAATATAGTAGGCGAGACATAACAGAACATCGTAGAAGAAAATACCAGAACATAGTAGAAAAACATATGAGAACATAGTATACAAAACACAGTAGAAGAGCATTCGTGGTAGAAGAAAAACATAAGATCATAGTAGAGGCAAATACACACAAAAAAAAAGTCAGAGAAACACTTAAACATTTTCAGAAAACCCTAGATCAGAAAAGAAAGTTTTTTGAAAGTAATTTTTGAACGGAAAGTTAGGAAAATCATTTGAAAACTCAGGGAAAGCATAGATACACAACGGATCTAAAGAAATCGTAGAGAACAACGAAGGTTAGGGTTTCAGAAGAACCCTGGAAATGAGAAACGCTTTGAAAGGTCACCGATCTGAGTCGGAGAGGTCAGAACCAGGCTCAAACAACCATAGTACGTCGGAGCAACACCGGAGATGACCGTGGAACCTCAAATAAATGGCGGTATGGGTACAGACCTTCAAGGTCAAGCATTGAATCTTCAGAGACCAGGCACGTAGGAGCCATAGGAGTTGGGTATAGGGCTCTTACAGCCTTAGAAGCGATAGATTCCGGTGGATTTCAAGGCGGAGATGGTAAGAGGCGGCTAGGGTTTGAGAATGTTCGAGAGAGTTTTGAGAGAGTGGAGAGTTTCAGAGGCAGCTGGTAGGTGAGAAATTAGGAGATAAGGGTGGTCGTTAGGGTTAAAAAGGCAGGGATGAATAAGAGTCATTGATCTCATAGATCAACGACCAGGATGAAAGGGGGTCTGGGTCGGGTAGGATTCAATTGGGTCAGGGGAGGGTAATTTTAGGAATTGGGCCGGTCAATTTGGGTTTGAAATTTGGGGGGTGGGGGAATTTGGGCTACAATTGAAATAAAATCTGGCTAGATTTTAAATAGCCATTTTCCCATTTATTTTATAAAAAATAGCAAAAATTTTTTTGGAAACAAATAAATGTACTAAATTGATTAATAATGTATAAATATTGAATTAAAAATACTGAAATCAATTTTGTAATTATAAATGCAATTAAATCTTAAAATAAGCTAGAATTGCAATTATGTGCAATTTAATTTTAAAATAGACAATAAATTTGTACAAAATATGCAAAAATTACCTTAGCTATATTTTGATATAAATATGAGAATAAAATAAATTAATCACCAAAAATGATGATTTAAGGAATAATTATTGGTTTTTGTACCGCTAAAATAGGGTAATACTTTGATTTAATTTTTTTTAAATATTAGAGAAATACAAAACATTTAGACAATGCTTATATAAGCATACATATGCTATTTTGAAAGTATTTTGTATACAAAAGATATGCAGAGAAAAATTGGGTATCAACAGCTGCCCCTCCTTATCCGAAAGGATGAAAGAGTTGTTCCTGAGTGAAATGGTTTGAAGAGATTGACCATGCTCTGGTTCCTGAGCTCCCTACATATCCCTAGTCTTACAGGAATCAGGCCATATGTAGTTCAGGATCCGTTGGCGGAATATGCCAATGGAGATTTCTCAAGAACGGATGCTATATTCAGGTTGGGATGAATGGTCAAGGTTTAGTAGGGCTGCGGGAACTGGAACGGGATTTCTCCTGCTAAGACGGCCGTTGCTCATCGGTTTACCTATAAATAAGCAATGCTAGTGTATATTGTGTGAAAATTTAAATGTAATGGAAGTTCCCGTCGGACCATGAGTGCTATCTTCGGACGGTTAGGATGACGTCCTCAGACCATGATATCTTGGGCCATGAAGCATATGATAAAGGATTCGCAGGCTATGAAATGATGCTCTCGGGCTATGAGAATGATGCCTCCAAACTATGATGCCTTTGAATAATGATATGCAAGAGATTAAAAAGGGTCCTCAGGCCATGTCATGACATTCTCGGGCTATGGATATGGTGCCTTCGAACAATGACGCATTTGAACATTTTGGCGACCTTTCAGCCCATGAGATCCAGTGTTTGGCGATCTTTCATCCCATGAAATACAATAAGTGTTGATCTTTCAGCCATGAAAGCGTAAATAAAATGGCGATCTTTTAGTCGTGCAGGATGTAAAAATAAAGTGGCGATCTTTCAGTCGTGCAGTTTGTAAAAATGAAGTGGCGATCTTTCAGCCATGCAATGTAAATAAAGTGGCGATCTTTCAGTCGTGCCGGATGTGAAAATAAAGTGGCGATCTATCAGCCGTGCAGGATGTAAAAATGAAGCGGCGATCTTTCAGACGTGTAGGATGTACAAAATGAAGTGGAGATCTTTCAGCCATGCAAATGTAAATGAAGTGGCAATATTTCATCCATGCAAATGTAAAATAAAGCGGCGATCTTTTAGACATGCCAATGTGAAATGAAGTGGAGATCTTCTAGCCATGTAGATGTAAAATAAAGTGGCGATCTTTCAGCCATTCCAATGTGAAATGGACTGGTGATCTTCCAGCCATGTATATGGAGACAGTGCTTAGTCTCGAAAGGCAGAATGGTAGCCTTGTGCAATGCAGTAATGCAGATGGAGATAGTGCCCAGTCTCAAAAGGTAGAATAGTAGCCTTATGCAATGCAAGAATGCAGATGGAAATAATGCTTAGTCTTGGAAGGCAGAATGGTAGCCTTATGCAATGCAAGAATGCAGATGGAGACAGAGTTTAGTCTCAGAAGGCAGAATGGTAGACTTATGCAATGCAAGATTGCAGATGGAGACAGAGCTTAGTCTCGAAAGGTCGAATGGTAGCCTTATGCAATGCAAGAATGCAAATGGGGGTAGAGCTTAACCTCGAAAGGCAGAATGGTAGCCTTATGCAACACAAGAATGCTGATGGAGATAGAGCTTAGTCTCGAAAGGAAGAATGGTAGCCTTATGCAAGAGATAAAAGGTAAATAGTAATAAAAATTTCTTAGCTGATAGCTGATTGTGATATTGTGGCTGCTAGGGATATTGTGTGTAGATAGCAACTGTGAATAGGTGTGACAGTTCTGAAAGTTGTATTCCTGAACAGTATGAGTGCATAATGTATTCTATGATTCTGAGACTTGGGTGCCTTCATCCAAAGAAAAATCGTGAGTTTTGTAAAGGGGAAAGGTTAGTTCGTATCCCTGATGACTTTGCTTGACCTGCTCAGCTTTGTTTCGGTGATATTGTGCATATCATTAGGGTAGCATTGCTAAACAAAGCAATTTTGGTAACAGACATGCATGAGTTTGTAAAAAATATGACATGAGTATATATTTAAGAAATAGTTTTTAGATAAACCGACGACTGTGACGTGGTTCAGGACATTGCAACCTCTATCACTTTGGATTTTTTAGGGTCCTCCTCAAAATTCTACCCCAGTTTACTAGGCTGCTGCTTCTGACGGTTGTTGCGATGATCGGCTAAAATTGCTTCGGAATTTTGAGGGTCCTTCTCAAAATTCTGCCCCTTCCAATTGCGGGGGGAAATGAAAATTTTATTAAATTATGACCGAACCCATAAGGCTTCCTACGTATCCCCTCTTAAACGAGAATCAGTTCAGACGTAGTTCAAGTTACATCATATAGGAAAGCATAAAGGTTACATATAGTATCACTTGGCCGCATCTGAGTTGATTGGTTTTGGCCAAACCTCTCCATCCATTTCTGCAAGTATAAGGGCTCTTCCTATCAGGACCCGATTAACCATGTATGGAGAATTTCCCTTTGGCTTCATCTTGATGCGGAAAAATTTTCTTTAACACCAGCTGTCCCGGTGTGAAATGTCTTGGTTTGACTCTCTTGCTGAAGGCTCTGGACATTCTAGTCTAATAAAGCTGACTGTGGAAAACTGCATTCATTCTCTTTCCATCTATAAGAGCCAGCTGCTCGTAATGACTTCTCACCTACTCTGCGTTGTCGAGCTCAGCTTCTTGTATGATCCTTAAGGAAGGAATTTCTACCTCGGCAGGAATGACTTCCTCTGTACCATAAACCAACATATAGGGAGTTGCCCCAGTTGACGTGCGGACTGTGGTGCGATACCACAATAGAGCAAATGATAGATTTTTCGTGCCATTGTTTATGCTTCTCTATCATTTTCCTTAGTATCTTCTTAATATTCTTGTTGACGGATTCTACAGCTCCATTCATCTGAGGTCTGTAGGCTGTTGAATTCTTGTGTTTGATCTTGAAGGTCTTACACATAGCTTTCATTAAGTCACTGTTGAGGTTGGAGCCATTATCAGTAATGATTGACTCTAGAATTCTGAATCGGCAAATAATGCGATCGCAGACAAAATCTGCCATGACTTTCTTAGTCACTGCTTTGTAAGATGCTGCTTCGACCCTTTTGGTAAAATAGTCAATTGCCACTAGGATGAGTCTGTGCCCATTGGAAGCGGCGGGTTCGATTGGTCCAATAACATCGATTCCCTAAGTGGTGAACGACCATGGTGAGCTTGTTACGTTAAGCTCATTTGGAGGTACCTTTATTATGTCCGCATGTACCTGATAGCGGTGGAATTTTCGGACATACTAGATGCAGTCCGTTTCCATGGTCATCCAAAAGTAACCAACACGGAGGATCTTCTTTGCTAAGACAAAACCGTTCATATGTGGACCATAGGTCCTGGTATGAATTTCCTCTAGCAGTTTAGATGCTTCCTTTGTATCGACACACCTTTACAATCCCAAATCAAGAGTCCTCCTATGTAGGATTTCTCCACTATGAAAGAAATTGTTGGATAATCTTTGAAGTGTGCGCTTCTGAGTAGTATTTGCAAGCTTTGGGTATTCTCTTTTTGTCAAATATTCCTTGATATTACGAAACTAAGGCTTTCCATCTGCTTCTTCTTCGACATGAGCACAGTAAGCGGGCTCATCATGGATCTTTACTGGACTAGGATCAATGAAGTTTGTATCTGGATATTGTATCATGGACGATAGGGTAGCCAATGCATCGGCAAACTCATTCTGAATTTTGGAATGTTGATACCCAATTTTTTCTTATATATTTTTATACTCAAAATACTTTCAAAATACCATGTGTATGCAAATATAAGCATACCCAAGAGTTTTGGTATTTTTTTACTAATTTTTAAGATGTTTAAAATCAATTTATTGGCTATTTTTAGCAGTACAAAATCTAATAATTGCTCTCAAAATTATCATTTTTTGTGAATAATTTATTTCCATTCTCATATTTACACCAAAATATAATTAAGGTGATTTTTGCATATTTTTAAAAATTTATTGGGTATTTTTAAGGCTAAATTGCATATAATTGCAATTATAACCTATTTTACAATTAATAGCATTTTATAATTATAAAACCCTTTCCAGTATTTTTTAGATTTATATTTATATATTATTAATTAGTTCAGTGCTTTTAATTTATTTTTAAAATCATTTTAACTATTTTATATAGAATAAAAGGGGAAAATTGGCTATTTAACACATAGTCCATTATTATTGTAATTTTAGCCTCAATTTAACCCCACCCAATCAGATTTAATTAGACCTAATTAACCCAAGATCCAACTAAATTTGCCCCAGCCCAATCTCTAATCTAAGACGGCCCAGCTCCGAATTAATTTGAGCCGTTGATCAAATAAGATCAACGGCCCAGATAATTTTCCTTTAATTAAACTCCCACTTACCCCCACCCCCGACCCCTCATTCTCATGACCGTTCTCTCTCTCTCTCTCTCTCTCTCTCTCTCTCTCTCTCTCTCTCTCTCTCTCTCTCTATCTCTATCTCTTCCTCTCCTCCTTCTCTCTAGAACCTTCTAGTTTTTCTTCTCCGATGGCCTTCACATCTCTCCGGCCATCTCCAGCCTCGCCTCTTTCGACCACCAGCCGCCTTGAAGCCTCATCTCACCTGTTCCCTCCATCCCTGAGACCCCATGAGTCTCCACCATACAAGACGGTTACTGAAGCTTTGAATGGGTTTGTTTCCGGCCTTTCTCTGATGGGTTTTGGTTCGATGGTGCTATAAACATTATTATTCACAGCCAAGTTTCTCTCACTTCTCTCTTTGGTTTCTTATGAATCCCTAATTTCGACCCAAACCTCTTAAATCTCTATATTCTTTAACAATTTTTAACTCACATCTTTATGTTTTGCACTATTCTTTACTCGATCTTTACGATTATTCAAGTTTTAAACGTTTTTGTTCCCTTTTGAAACTAGGGTTTCTTAACCCCCTTTCGAAAACACTTTATTTTCTGATTTTGAGTACTAATTCATGATTCTCGGTACTATTTCGAAACATTTTCTTAAGTCAGATGAAACCCTAGCTTTATATGTTTGTATTTGTATTATTTGCTTGTTTGTGTGTTCTTCTGGGTCCTTCTCTAGGTTTCGTGCTCTTTGCTTTAATTTTGTTGCTAGTGTTTCATTCCCCTATCATTCTGTGTTCTTCGCTTAAGGTTTCTCTGACTGATTACATGGTGATTTATACTGATTCTTACAAGCCCTCTTTAAGACTGTGATACTTGCCTTAAAATTGTAGATTTTGCGTATTCTCCTTATAGTTTGGTACTGATTTTGAATTGCTTCCTTAATTTATGGGAGACTTTCCCCAATTAATACTGATCTCCTAAGTTTTCAATCTCGTTCATTATTTTTTTAAACTACTTTCCAGAATTAAAGTGGTATTTTGCCCTATATGTGTGCACAAATATGTTGATTGATTTGCCTGACATATTTTCCTAATTAAGTATCATACACCTAGTCTTTATTGTATACCTTATGCTATTCTGTTTCTTTATGTGATCATACCATGATTTGTGATTCCTTTCTTTTTAAAAATAACTGCTTATTACCTTTTGACTTTGATTCCTTAATTAAAGGGGAGTCCATATGCTGATTTGATTATGATTGATACCTAGTTCCTTAATTATGGATTACTACCTTATTTGTTTACTCGTCTTCAGTACTATAAGTACCCCCATTCTCTTTTTCATGACACACGAACACATTGCATATCACAAATACGCACAACAATCATATTGCTCTCTCTTGTGCTATTTCTCTCCTTTTCTCTCTTGTGTTGTTATTGCTCCCTGCTCCTGACTGTCATTAGCCAGCTGAAAATCTAAGGCTAATATTGTGCTTATACTTGGCTCTTGCATTCTGCTGTGCTCTCTTGTTGCTGGTATGTCCTGATTAAATTCCATGTTCCAAACCAATGTGGTTATTACTACTTCAGTTTGTTCTATTCCTAATTGTTTTCTACTTATGCTTCTACTGTGCAACATGTGATTGATTCCTGGTTTGCCTGTTGATACTTGCATGCTCATGACTACTGTTTGTTCCTGATCTTACCTGTTATGACTATATGCTGTTACTATTTACTTTTTTGTGTATATTCAACTATTTCAAGGTCTCTTTAAACTCTTTTGATTTTGTGTACTCATGCTTAGTAAGTTTGCATAAGTCTCTATATCCCTTGGTGATATTTATGTGATCTATGTCCCCTTTGCCTATTATCCTTGTGTGCAAATCTCCAACTTTTTTTGTGAACTCTTTAAACTACCAACTTTTCTCTCCTTCCTGCACTTCACACTACTCTTAGCGAATAGGTTCTACCCCCTTCGTGTGAGCATTGCTTTGGGTATCTCTGAATACTCACTGAGATTTGACACATAAGGCTGGTAATCCCACACTGCACCTGTCCTCCATTCTGCTAAGTGTTTGGGTGCTGGTATTGGCCAGGGACCCAATGGGCCCTAGGGAGCTTTTCCGCACCCAGACGTTCGACGTTGACTTTCAAGTGATAGACATCCCAGCATCTTACAACTTGTTATTGGGACGGCCCTGGATTTATGCCGCTGGAGCTGTAGCATCAACCCTACACCAGGCAGTAAAATTTGAGTGGAATCACCAAGAGTTTATCATTCACGGCAACGGTAGCAATCCCATATACAGTCACCAAACCATCCCGGCAATCGGAGGAACAAGGAAAATAGGTAGAGAAACTTACCATCACATTGAGCGAGTCAACGGCGTGGACAAGGATAAATTTTGGGATAACAAGATTGGAAGTATACTGAATTGGAGCGGATATGAACCTGGTAAGGGACTCGGCAAGAACCTCTGGGGAATTACCAAACCTATCAAGCTGAATAAACATGGTACCACTTTTGGTTTGGGATATGAATACACTTGGGAGGAGTTCAACCACTGGTCACCACCATGGCGCAGTCCTTACCACCCACTGGAGAATTTGATACCTAGCCTGGAGCAGACTTTCCAGCCAGCAGATGTCATATATGGGTCAAAAGAAGAGGAAGCGTTGGCGGCAATGAGGAATCTCTTTTTGGAAGATGGCAACATGGACTATTGTGTCATTTTCAAGGAGGAAGGGCAGGAAGGCCCTTCCATACAAGCTATAAGCCGAGGATCACGCCTCAACAACTGGTCCATCAGAACCACCATGGCCCGGAAAGTTTCGGGGTAGCAAGGCTGAACAAAGCACCATGCGTTACATTTTACTTTTTCACTAGTTGACTTTCTTTCCATATTTTTTTTAATTTCAAAATAAGAGCTTCAATGTTCAAAACAATTATGAAATTTATCAAAGCATTTCAGTTTCTTATAAATTTCACCCTTATTATTTTTTCTATCGTTTACTTTATTTACATAGCATTACTATTACTTATCTTGATGAACCCACGATTGTGACTTGCAACGAGACAATGCAACAAACGGATATAGACTCAGAAGAGGATGATATACCAGACGAGGTCATTAAAGAGTTTGAGGATTTTGAGAATTGACCAAAGTCCAACTTGGACGAGACTGAGGTTGTTAACTTGTGAAATACAGAAAATGTCAAAGAAACACGCATCAGTGTTCATCTGTCACCATCAGAAAAGGAGGAGTACACAAAACTTCTAAGGGAATATGAGGATATATTCGCATGGTCATATGAAGACATGACTGGTCTAAGCACGTCCATTGTGGCTCACAAATTACCGACTGATCCTACCTGTCCGCCAGTGAAACAGAAGCTCAAAAAGTTCAAGCTGGACATGAGTTTGAAAATCAAGGAAGAGGTTACCAAGCAAGTCAAAGCCAAGGTGCTCAAGGTAGTAGAGTATCCAACATGGTTAGCCAATATTGTGCTAGTGCCGAAGAAGGACGGGAAGGTTAGAGACTGTGTCGACTACCGGGATCTCAATCGAGCCAGTCCGAAATATGACATCCCCTTGATAAACATACACATTCTAATTGACAATTGTGCTAAGCATGAGTTGCAGTCGTTCATTTATTATTTTTTTGGGTATCATCAGATATGGATGGATGAGGAAGACGCGGAGAAAATGGCTTTCATTACGCCATGGGGGATGTACTGTTACAAGATGATGCCATTTGGGTTAAAGAATGCCGGGGCCACCTACATGAGGGCCATGACTACTATTTTCCATGACATGATACACAAAGTGATCGAGGTGTATATATATGATGTTATCATCAAATCCAAGAAAGCTATTGACCACATGGAAGATCTGAAAAAATTCTTCAACAGACTGAGAAAGTACAATCTGAAACTGAATCCCACAGAATGTGCATTCGGAGTTCCTGCCGGGAAGCTACTTGGGTTTATTGTGAGTCGCCGAGGGATAGAATTGGACCCATCAAAGTTTAAGGCCATTCAAGAATTGCCACCGCCAAAGAACAAAAAGGACGTGATGAGTTTCCTAGGGAGACTCAACTATATTAGCCGATTCATAGCTCAGTACACTGTCATTTGTAAGCCGATCTTTAAAATATTAAAGAACGACGCCGCAACCAGATGGACTGACGAGTGCTAGAAAGCCTTCGACAGAATCAAGGAATACCTGTCAACGTCGCCAGTTTTGGTTCCACTTGAACCAAGTAGACCTCTATTGCTCTACCTTGCAGTGTTGGATGGGGCATTCGGTTGTGTTTTGGGACAACATGACGAAACGGGGAGAAAGGAGCAGGCCATCTACTATCTCGGCAAGAAGTTCACCCTGTACGAGGCCCGGTATTCGCTATTAGAACGCACCTATTGTGATCTGACTTGAGTAGCTAAGAAGCTAAGGCACTATTTATGTGCCTATACTACTTATCTCATATCAAGAATGGATTCGCTGAAGTACATCTTTCAAAAGCCCATGCCCACTAGCAAGCTAGCAAAGTGGCAAATCTTGCTAAGTGAATTCGACATTGTTTACGTAACTCAAAAAGCAATCAAAGGGCAAGCCTTGGCGGATCATCTCACCGGTAATCCCGTGGATGGAGAATACGAATCTCTAAAGACCTATTTTCCTGACGAAGAGGTATCATTCGTAGGAGAAGATATTGCAGAATCCTATGATGGTTGGAGAATGTTTTTTGACGGAGCAGCAAATTTCAAGGGAATTGGTATAGGAGCAGTTTTAGTGTCAGAAATAGGTCAGCACTATCCGGTGTCTGACAAGCTCAGGTTCCCGTGCACCAACAACATGGCCGAATACGAAGCCTGCATCTTAAGGCTCAAGTTGGCCATCAGTATGAACATTCAGGAATTGCTAGTGATCGGAGATTTAGACCTACTTATACATCAGGTCCGAGAAGAATGGACAACTAAGAATTCCAAAATACTCCCATATAAGTATCATGTTCAGGAGTTAAGAAAGAGGTTCACAAAGACAGAGTTCCGGCACATTCCACGGGTGCAGAATGAGTTTGCCGATGCATTGGCCACCTTATCATCTATGATCCAACACCTAGATAAGAATTTCATTGATCATATCCCGGTAAAGATTTATGATCAGCCAGCTTATTATGATCATGTCGAGGAAGAAGAGGACGAAAAGCCTTAGTTTTATGATATCAAGGAATATTTGACAAAGGGAGAATACCCAGAACATGAATATCCAACTCAGAACCGCACACTTCGGAGTTATCTATCAGCTTCTTCCATAGTGGAGGAATCCTGTAAAGGAGGACTCCCGATTTGGGGTTACTAAGGTGTGTCAAAGCAAAGGAAGCATCTAGGTTATTAGAAGAAGTTCATGCTGGGACCTGCGGTTCACATATGAACAGTTTTTTCCTAGCAAAGAAGATACTGCGCGCAGGATATTTTTGGATGGCTATGGAGACGGACTGCATCTGGTATGTCTGAAAGTGCCATCGCTGTCAGATATGATAAAAGTGCCTCCTAATGAGCTTAACGCAGCAAGCTCGCCATGGTCGTTCGCCGCTTGGGGAATGGATGTCATCGGACCTATCGAGCCTGCCGCATCAAACGGACACAGTTTCATTCTAGTGGCAATTAATTATTTCACCAAATGGGTTGAAGCAGCATCATACGAGGCAGTGACTAAGAAAGTCGTGGCAGACATTGTTCGCGACTGCATCGTTTGCCGGTTCGGCATCCCAGAGTCAATCATTACTGATAATGGCTCCAATCTCAATAGCGACCTGATGAAAGCAATGTGTGAAACATTCAAAATCAAACACAATAATTCTACAGCCTACAGACCTTAGATGAATGGAGCTGTAGAAGCGGCCAACAAGAACATCAAGAAGATACTAAGGAAAATGATAGAAAAGCATAAGCAGTGGCATAAGAAGTTATAATTTTCCTTATTGGGATAACGTACCATAGTTCACACATCAACCAGGGCAACTCCATGTATGTTGGTTTATGGTACAAAAGTGGTCGTCCCAGCCGAGGTAGAAATTCCCTCTTTGAGGATCATATAGGAAACAAAACTTGACGATGCAGAGTGGGTAAGAAGTTGCTACGACCAACTAGCTCTTATAGATGGGAAGATAATGAATGCAGTTTGCCATGCTAAATTGTATCAGAACAGAATGTCCAGATCCTTCAACAAAAGAGTCAAGCCAAGACAGCTTACACCAGGGCAACTAGTGTTAAAGAAGATTTTTCCACATCAAGATGAAGCCAAAGGGAAATTCTCTCCCAAATTGCAAGGTTCGTACATGGTTCACCATGTTCTAACCGGAGGAGCCCTCATACTTGCAGAAATGGACGGAGAAGTTTGGCTAAAGTCGATCAATTCAGATATAGTGAAGTGATACTATGTGTAGCCATTTATGATTTCTTTATGATGTAATTGATCTAGGTTTGACCTGATTCCCATTTAAGAGGGGATACGTAGGCAGCCCTATGGGTTCGGTCACAATTCAATAAAATTTTCATTTCCCCCGCTATCGGAAATGGGGCAGAATTTTGAGGACCCTTAAAATTTTGAAGTTGATTTTCAGCCAGTCGTCGCACACAGCTGCCAGAAGCATCAGCACAGTAAACTGGGGCAAAATTTTGAGGAAGACCCTCAAAATTCCGGAGTAAGAGAGGTTGCAATGTCTTGAACCGCATCGCAGTCGTCGGTTCATCTAAAAAAGAAAAACTATTATCTTTGATTATGTATTTACATTTTTACTAAATCATACATGGCTACTATCAAAATTGCTTTGTTTAGCGACGCTACCCTGATGAAAACAGGAGCCCAAGTAGGACAAGCAAAGTCTACGAAAAGACAAACTAACCTTCCCCCCCTTACAAAACTCACGATTTTTCTTTGGATGCAGGCACCCAAGTCGAAAAATTAGCAGATATATTTATACACCCACTTCTTAGGAATACAACTCTCAAGAACCATCACTTATTCACAATTGCTATCCATACACGATACCCCCACAGCCTCAATATAGCAATATAGCTATCAACTATAAAACTATCAGCTAAGGGATATTACTACTACTCGCTTTTTACACTTCTTGCATTGCATAAGGCTACCTTTCTGCCTTTCGAGATTAAGATATACCTCCATCTAAATTTCTTACATTGAATAAGGCTACCTTTCTGCCTTTCGAGGTTAAGCTCTACCTCCATTTACATTTCTTACATTGCATAAGGCTGCCTTTTTGCCTTCCGAGGTTAAGCTCTACCTCCATCTGCATTTCTTACATTGCATAAGGCTAACTTTCTGCCTTCTGAGGTTAAGCTATACCTCCATCTGTATTTCTTGCATTGCATAAGGCTACCTTTCTTCCTTCTGAGACTAAGCTCTATTGCATGGCTGAAATATCGCCACTTTATTTAAAACCTGCACCGGCTGAAAGATCGCCACCTTTATTTAAATTCTGCATCGGCTGAAATATCGCCACTTTTCTCTCTTTCATAGCTGAAATATCACCACTTTTATTTAAATCTCACATCGGTTGAAATATCGCCACCTTTCATTTACATATTGCATGGCTAAAATATTGCCACTTTTATTTAAATATCACATCGGCTGAAATATCACCACCTTTCGTTTACGTCTTGCATGGGCCGAGATATCGCCACCATTATTTAAATCTTGCATCGGCTGAGATATCGCCACCTTTCATTTACGTCTTGCATCGGCTGAAAGATCGTCACCTTCTGCATTTCATGGGCTGAAAGATCGCAAATTGTCCAACGGTGTCATTGTTCGGAGGCACCATTTGCATAGCCCGAGAATGCCATGCCATTTTTGATACCCAATTCATGTATTTTTATATACTCAAAATAGCATGTACATGCATATATAAGCATGCCCAAGAGTTTTTGTATTTTTCCCTTATTTTTAAAGATTTTAAAATCAATTTATTGTCTATTTTAATAGTACAAAATTCAATAATTATTTTCCGACTAGCATTTTTTGTGAGTAATTTATTTTCATTTTCATATTTACACCAATATAGAATTAAGGTAATTTCTGCATATTTTTACACATTTGTTTGGTATTTGTTTAAGCTAAATTGCATATAATTATAATTATAGCCTATTTTACGATTAACAATATTTTATAATTGTAAAATCATTTCCAGTATTTTTAGATTAATATTTGTACGTTATTAATTAGTTCAGTACCTTTAATTTGTGTTAAAGTCTTTTTTTTAAACTAATTTATAAAAAAAATAAAAGAGCGAAATTGGCTATTTAACAAACAACCCTTTATTGTTTCAATTTAAGCCAATTTAGCCACACCCCTATTAGATTTAGTTGACCCAATACCCAATTAAATTCACCCCAGCCCAATCCCTAATATAACCCAGCCAAACCCCGATTTAATCTGAGCCGTTGATCAAATAAGATCAACGGCCCATATCACCTTTCCTTAATTAAATCCTAACCTACCCCCCATCGACCCCTCATTTTCTCGAGACCACTCTCTCTCTTTATCCTGTCTCTTCCTCTCCTCCTTCTCTCTAGAATCTTCTGGTTCTTTTTCGATGGCTTTCAGCATCTCTCCGGCCACCTCCAGCCTCGCCTCTTTCAACCACCAGCCGCCTTGAAGCCTTATCTCACCGGTTCCTTTCATTCCCAAGACCTCTATGGGTTCCAGCCATGCCTGACGGCCAATAGAAGCTTTACCTGGGTTGTTTCGGGCTTTTCTGTGGTGAGTCTTGACTCGATGGTGTTCTAATCACCATGGTTCCTGAATTTCACGGCCAGGTTATCCCTATTTCCTCTGGTTTCTTAGAAAACCCTAACCTCGACCTAAGTTTCTTTAAAAAACCGTCTGTATTTTAAAGATTTGTGACTCACTGCTTCATGTTGTAAACCTTTCTTTACTCGATCTTTACAAAAGATCAAGTTTTAAGCATCTTTGTCTCCTATTTGAAACTAGGGTTTCTCGACCCTGTTCTCAGAAAGGTTTCCCATTTTTTTTTTAAATGTCTCTGTAGTGTTTTAAGCTATTATCTCCTGATTTTATGTTATTCGAACCAGTATTGATGAAACCCTAGGTATTCAGTGTTGTTTCTTTGCTACTTGACTATGCATCTATGTGTTCTCTGCAACTCCTGCGTTGATTTATTGTTTTGACCTTTAATTCCTGGTGTTATATGAGTACTTCTCCCTATTAATCACATGAGTTCTATTTAAATGCTTGATGATTCCTACGGCTATTACTTGTTACTTGTATTGATCCTTTTATGTATTAACTGTGATACTTGCCTTAGAACTCTATACAGATTTTGTGTATTTTCCTTTAACTGTGATACTTGCCTTAACACTCTTTAGTGATTTGGGGTATTTCCTTACTTGTTGACATCTTCCTTAAATGATAATTGATTCCCTACGATACCAGGGGATCTTTTACTGATTTTCAGGATGATACTCTGCCTTATTTTATATGCAAGCATGTCGCCAATTGATTCTTACTTTTCTTAATCCATATGTTTTGTACCTGGTCCTAATCGCATGCCTTATTCTTTACTACTCTCTGTATGATTGAAATTAGTCTTTCAATTAGTTCTCTTTCCTTATTTGTCACTATGGTAGCCATTTGAACTAGGACTCCCCAACTAAAGGGGAGTACTTACATTGATTGGGATACTAATTGTATTTACTTCTAGAATTATAGTACACTTTACTTCTTACCTTATTTTTTTTACTCATTTTCAGAACTATAAATACTCTACTCTTTCATTAGCAAAACACATCAGTGAACACTCTCAATTCTACATTTTCTTGTGTTCTTTCTCCTTTTGCTCTATTGCTGTTATCTGCTCTTGCCTATTATTAGCCGGTTGTAAGCCAAGGCTAATATTGTGCTATCAGTTTGCCTTTGCATCCTGCTCTATCTCTTTTACTGGTATATCTTCTATTTGATTTACAGCATCCAAAACAATATGTTTTTATTGCACTTTCCCTTATTTGTTTTATGCTTCTACTTATGGTTCTACTGTTTACATTGCAATTAGCATGCCTCTTTGCTAGTTCATTGATGTGATTACCTTTCCCTTAATTCAGAATGTCTACTGCTTCCCCTACTTGTTTACTACAATTCTTCCTTTCTCCCCAACCTCAGTACATTATCAGTCTGTATTCATGACCCTCTTAGCTACTAAGTAATCATGAACCCCTTCCCTGAACATAATGTGTGAACCTATTTGGAATCCCTCAATCTCATGCTGTTAACTCCCTAGCATGAACACTTTGTGATGAAATGTGTTGTGACTGTTTAAGTCCTGAAATGACTTCTTTGATGTCTGCATGTGTGCGAATATGCTCTTACATGTGAACTACTTGTCCCCATTTCCCCTTTCCCCTGTTTGTGTTTGCTTCGCTGAACCAAGTGTGACATTCTAGTTCTGAGATTGTCCTACTCACCTTCTTCTGAAACTGTTACACTTTTCTATTGTTTTCATTCAAAAATTGATTCTAAATGGATCATTTTCAAACGGTTTTTCTCAACTCAATTCCTTTAAAACTATATCAAGCATTCTCACTACTCTTCGAGAATAGGTTCTACCCCCTTCGTGCGAGCATTGCTTTGGGTACCTCTGAGTACTCACTGAACTTTGACACAAAAGGCTAGTAATTCCACACTGCACCTGTCCTGCACTCTACTAGGTGTTTAGGTGCTGGTATTGGCAAGGACACAATAGAGCCCTAGGGAGCTTTGCCGCACCTAGACCATGGCAAAGGCTGTGAAACTCGAAGGGAGTGAGGTTGGAAGACTGGGCCTGATTGAAGGCTCCCTATAGAATAACTTCTTATTTTTGTTCTTTATTACTGTAATTCAGATACTATTGGTTAGTAATAATTTTTAAATGAATGATTGGGGGCTGAATAGTGAATATGGGGGAAAAGGTATGCATGTTTATTTTAATGGGTAGAAAACTTGTTTATAGGTTTTATTTACCTATTTGCGCAATAGACAACTTGCTTAGGACATGCATGTCATGCATTAGAAACCCTGTTTTAGGTATTTCACTCTCAATATGTTATTGTACTCACTTCGTAATCTTAATCAATTAACAATAAGCCCAATAAACTATCATTACTGCATTGGCATAGTAGAAATCATGTTTTAGGAACTCCTATGTGCATTAGACATCCTGTTGCTTAGAGTTTTATACTTATCTGGGTTGCGATTGTCAAAACGCCTATAGCATGCTTAATCTAATAATACAAGTACTGTATGCATATTTTTATTAAAAATTGTAGATTAATATGCATGTTCACCCTCTAAGACAAGTAAGCAATACATATGACGCCTAGGCAAGCTTTAGGTCTAATAAGAATTGATCAATCATGTTTTTACCATTTTAGGACCAATCAACCTCCTTTAACATCATGGACTCTGCTTTTAGTCTTGTCTCTCTGAAGTTTACTCCGTTTTACTAAAAATCCCGCCCTATTTTGAAATGATCTCCAAATTGTGCATCTGTTCTACTATGTTTTCTACTAGGTTACCCTTTCTGCCCAGAATCGTGCTATTTTTTGGAAAAAATATTTATCCTACGTCTCGTCAAGTTACTGTATCTTTAATGTCTTTACTCTATTTTCAAAGTGTGTTTTAACGATTTTATCTATATTTTCATTAATTCCTAAACTGCAGTATACTTCTAAATCTTATTGCTGTCTCTAGTTGTATTTCTGAAAGTCAAACATTCTTCAAGTCACTCAGTCTTAATTAAGCCTTCTGCTTTAACTGAAGCTTACCGCTTTTATTTCAACATTCCCATTTTTTAAACTTTTATTTTTGAGACTTTAAAAGTGTTTGAGGCGTGCTAATTATGTGTTCATTTGTGGAGGGATCTTTGAGCCTTTATGTGTCTTTGTATGTTCCCTTATGTGCAGTACTATTTGTTATGTATGTCGCTTAGCATCGTTGCCTTTAAACTTAAGGGTTCAGCCTAGTCCCTACCATGTAGGAATAGTGGTCCTAAATACCCTCAAGGATTATAGGACGGGACGGGTACTAGCACGCAATAAGTATTCGTTACCAACTCACACGTTTAATAACCTTTACGGGGTGGGAAGGGTAGAATATGAAGATGATGACTGATACACTAATATCTCATGTAGCCTTTTTCTGAGGGGCAATTACTGAATATTGCATTGATGATCCATATTAATCATAAACCTAGGGCCCCTCCCCCTTTGTTTGTTTTCGTCTCTTCTTGTAAAACAATTCAAATTTTTCATAAATCTCTGCCTTCCCTACTTACCCTCAAAGCTCTTTTTAACTTATTTGCATTGTTGTATACTTGAATCTCTGATTGGCTACTTGATTATGTGAAGTCACAATATAACATGGTCGGGAACCACACTAGTGGATCTTGAGGGGTGCCTAGCACCTTCCCATCGAGATAATTTCTAGCCCTTACCCAAACTCTGTTTTTTCAACTCAAAAAACCTTTTTAGTGTCCTAATGCACTTTAATCATTAGGTGGTGACTTTTCAACTCAAAACCCAATTCCTAAAAGGAAAAAAGTTGTCCTCCCAAATGTCGTAAACCCGATTTCTCCTTTTAAATAAGGAAAAAGGGGGCGTCGACAGCCATGGCCTGAGGACCACTTTTATCTTTTGCATATCATTATTCAAAGCATCGTTGTTAGGAGGCTTCATCCTCATATCTTGACAACATCATTTCATAGCCTGCTAATCCTTAATTATATGCTTCATGGCCCAGGACGTCATGGTCTGAGGACGTCATCCTAACCGTCCAAAGACAGCATTCATGGTCCAACGGGAACTTGCATCACGTTTAAATTTATGCACAACATTTGTGGTATTATTCATTTGCATGTACACTGGATATCAACAGCCGTCTTAACAGGAGCGATCCCGCTCCAGTTCCCGCAGCCTATTAGACTTCAACCACCTTTCGCAATATAAACATCACGCCCGTTCTTTTCAAAACCCTTCATCGGCATATTCCGTCAATGGACCCTGAACTACATATGGCCTGATTCCTGTAAGACAAGGGATATGTAGGCAGCTCAGGAACCAGAGCTCGGTCAAAACTTTTCATATCTTTTCTTTCGGTCAAAATTGGTCATCATATCTTTATCCGACAACTCTTTCATCCTTCTCGGGTAAAGAGGGGCAGCTGTTGATACCCAATTTTTCGTTATATATTTTTATACTCAAAACACTTTCAAAATAGTACATGTATGCATATATAAGCATGCCCAAGAGTTTTGGTATTTTTTTCCTAATTTTTAAGAATTTTAAAATCAAATTATTGTCTATTTTTAGCAGTACAAAATTCAATAATTTCTCTCAAATTATCATTTTTTGTGAATAATTTATTTTCATTCTCATATTTATACCAAAATATAATTAAGGTAATTTTTGTATATTTTTAAAAATTTATTGGGTATTTATAAGGCTAAATTGCATATAATTGCAATTATAACCTATTTTACGATTAATAGCATTTTACAATTACAAAACGCTTTCCATTATTTTTTTGATTAATATTTATATATTAGTAATTAGTTCCGTGCTTTTAATTTATTTTTCAAATCATTTTTACTATTTTATATAGAATAAAAGGGGGAAATTGGCTATTTAACACATAGCCCATTATTATTGCAATTTTAGTCTCAATTTAACCCCACCCCATCAAATTTAATTAGACCCAATTAACCCAAGACCCGACTAAATTCGCCCCAGCCCAATCTCTAATCTAACTCAACCCAGCTCCGAATTAATCTGAGCCGTTGATCAATTAAGATCAACGGCCAGATCATTTTTCCTTAATTAAACTCCCACTTACCCCCCCCCCCCCCCCCCCCC
>MU787413.1:77534-95803 GCA_026770625.1 Nicotiana glauca
AATTAATCTGAGCCGTTGATCAATTAAGATCAACGGCCAGATCATTTTTCCTTAATTAAACTCCCACTTACCCCCTCCCCCCCGACCCCTCATTCTTCTAGACCGATCTCTCTCTCTCTCTCTCTCTCTCTCTCTCTCTCTCTCTCTCTCTCTCTCTCCTTCTCTCTAGAACCTCCTGGTTCTTCTTCTCCGATGGCCTTCACTATCTCTCCGGCCACCTCCAGCCTTGCCTCTTTCAACCACCAGCCGCCTTGAAGCCTCATCTAACCAGTTCCCTCCATCCCTGAGACCCAATGAGTCTCCACCATACAAGACGGCCACTAAATCTTTCCATGGGTTTGTTTTCGGCCTTTCTCCGATGGGTTTTGGTTCGATGGTGCTATAAACACCATTATTCATGAGTTTCACAGCCAGGTTTCTCTCACTTCTCTCTCTGGTTTCTTATGAAATCCTAATTTCGACCCAAACCTCTTAAATATATGTATTTTTTAATGATTTTTAACTCACACCTTTATGTTTTGCACTGTTCTCTACTCGATCTTTACGGTTATTCAAGTTTTAAACGTTTTTATTCCCTTTTGAAACTAGAGTATCTTAACCCCCTTTCAAGAATACATTATTTTCTGATTTTGAGTAATAATTTGTGATTCTCAATACTATTTCTAAACATTTTGCTTAAGTGTGATGAAACCCTAGCTTTATATGTTTGTATTTGTATTATTTGCTTGTTTGTGTGTCCTTCTGGGTCCTTCTCCGAGTTCCATGCTCTTTGCTTTAATTTTGTTGCTAGTGTTTCATTCCCCTACCATTCTGTATTCTTCGCTTAAGGTTTCTCTGACTGATTACATGGTGATTTATACTGATTCTTACAAGCCCTCTTTAAGACTGTGATACTTGCCTTAAAATTGTGATTTTGCGTATTCTTCTTATAGTTTGGTACTGATATTGAATCGCTTCCTTAATTTATGGGATACTTTCCATAGTTAATACTGAGCTCCTAGGTTTTCAATATCGTTCAGTATTTTTTTAAACTATTTTCCAGAATTAAAGTGGTATTTTGCCCTATATGTGTGCACAAATATGTTGATTGATTTGCCTGACATATATCCCTAATTAAGTATCATGCACCTAGTCTTTATTGTATACCTTATACTATTCTGTTTCCTTATGTGATCATACCATGCTTTGTGATTCCTTTCCTTTTAAAAANCTCTCTCTTGTGCTATTTCTCTCCTTTTCTCTCTTGTGCTATTGTTGCTCCCTGCTCCTGACTGTCATTAGCCAGCTGAAAATCTATGGAAAATATTGTGCTTATACTTGGCTCTTGCATTTTGCTGTGCTCTTTTGTTGCTGGTATGTCCTGATTAAATTCCATGTTCCAAACCAATGTGGTTATTACTACTTCAGTGTGTTCTATTCCTAATTGTTTTCCATTTATGCTTCTGCTGTGAAACATGTGATTGATTCCTAGTTTGCCTGTTTATACTTGCATGCTCATGACTACTATTTGTTCCTGATCTTACCTGTTATGACTATATGCTATTACTATTTACCTTCGTGTCTAAATTCGACTATTTCAAGGTCTCTTTAAACTCTTTTGATTTTGTGTACTCATGCTTAGTAAGTTAGCATAAGTCTCTATATCCCTTGGGGATATTTATGTGATCTATGTCGCCTTTGCCTATTATCCTTGTGCGCAACTCTCCAACTTTTTTGTAAACTCTTTAAACTACCAACTTTCCTCTCCTTCCCGCACTTCACACTACTCTTAGCGAATAGGTTCTATCCCTTTCGTGTGAGCATTGCTTTGGGTACCTCTGAATACTTACTAAGCTTTGACACACAAGGCTGGTAATCCTACACTTCACCTGTCCCACATTTTGCTAAGTGTTGGGTGCTGGTATTGGCTAGGGACCCAATGGGCCCTAGGGAGCTTTGCCGTACCCAGACCATGGCAAAGGTTGTGAAACTTGAAAGGAGTGAGGCTGGAAGATTGGGTCTGATTGAAGGCTCCCTATAGAATAACTTCTTATTTTACTTTTATTGCTGTAATTCGGCTATTAATGGTTTGTAATAACTTGTAAACGAATGATTGGGGTTATATTGAAATAGGGGTTATGCATTCTTAGTTTAAGTAATGGGTAGAAAACATGCTTATAGGATTTATTTACTTATCTTCACAATAGATAATCTGTATAGGACATGCATCTCATACATTAGAGATCCTGCTCTAGGTTCTTTACTTTCAGCCTGTCGTACTTATTTTGTAACCATGATCAGTTAATAACAAGCAAATAACTGTTATAAGGTTATTACTACATCCTTATTAGCATTTAGAGATCATGTTTTAGGAACTTCTATGTGCATTAGACATCCTCTTATTTAGGGTTTTATACTTGTCTGAGTTACAATTGTTAAACGCCTCATTAGCATGCTTAATCTTATAATGCGAGTATGGTTAACTGTACGCGTATCCCTTTTAAAACTGGAAATTAACATGCATGTTCACCGTTTAAGACAATCAGGCAATAAATACAACGCCTAGGCAAACTTTAGGCCTAATAAGAATTGATTAATCATATTTCGCCAGCTTAGGACCAACCAGCCTCCTTTAATATTCTGAACACTGTTTCTTATTTTGCCTCTCTGAAGTTCACTCTATTTCACTAAAACTCTTGCCTTATCTTGAAACAAATCTCGAAATTGTGTGTTTGTTTACTCTCACTGATTTCTGATGCTTGTTCTATTATGTTTTCAAACCCCTGGGTTACCCCTTTCTTCCAAGAATCATGCTATTTTGAATACTTGCATTACGTCTCGTTAAGTTACTCCATCTTCAATGTTACTACTCTATTTTTTAAAAAAAACCCATGCTTCAACAATTTTATCTATATTTTACTAAACTCCAAACTGTTGTATTCTTCTAGATCTTATTGTTGTCCCTAGTTGTATTATTGAAAATCAAGCATTCTTCCAGTCACTCAGTCTTAACTGAACTTTCTGCTTTCACTGCTAATTTTCCCTCTTGAAACTTACTGTTTTAATTTCAACATTCCTTTTTTTTAAACTCCCATCTTTGAGACCTTAAATGTATTTGAGACGTGCTAATTACGTGCTCACTTGTGGAGGGATTTGTGAGCCTTTATTTGTCTTTGTATAATCCCTTATGTGTGGTCCTATTTGTTATGTATATCGCTTAGCATTTTATCCTTTAAACCTAAGGGTTCAGCTTAATCCTTACGTTGTAGGAATAGTGGTCCAAAATACCCTCCAGGACTTATACGACGGGACGGGTAATAGCACGCAATAAGCAATCGTGACCAACCCAAGCATTTTGAATAACTTTTACCGGGTGGGAAGGGTAGAATATGGAGATGATGATCGATGCGCTAATATCACGTGCGACCCCTCTTTTGAGAAGTGATTACTGGGTATTACATTGAAGTGATCCATATTAATCATTAACCTAGGACGCCCTCCTCTCTTGCTTGCTTTCATCTATTTCTATGTAGAATTATTTAAATACTTCATAAAATTTCTGCCCGCATTACTTTTCTCAAGTTTCGATTTACTTGCAATATTGCATGCGGACCTTTTCTATTTGAACCCCCTTAATTGCTTACTTGATTATGTGAAGTCACAATATAACATGGCCGGGAACCACACTAGTGGATCTTGAGGGGTACCTAACACCTTCCCCTCGAGATAATTTCTAGCCCTTACCCAATCTCTGGTTCTTGAAACTCAAACTCTTCTTAGTGTCCTAATGCACTTAATCATTAGAACCTTATCTTTGACCTGCTTAGTATCTTCTTCCTTGATTTTCAAACTCATATTTGGCTTGAACTTTTTGAGCTTCTATTTTACTGGTGGACAGGTTGGATCGGTTGGCAATTTTTGGGCCACAATAGATGTAAATAGGCCAATCATGTCGTCATACGACCAGGTGAATAAGTCCTCATATTCTCTTAGAAACTCTATGCATTTTTCCTTTTTTGACGGTGACAAATGAACACCGATACGTGTTTCTTTGATGTTTTCTGTATCTCCCAGGTTAACAATCTCAATTTTTTCCTAGTTGGACCTAGGTATGTTCTCAAAATTCTCAACTTTTTTAATAATCTCCTCCGGTATATCTTCTTTTTCTGAATCTATGTTTGTTTGTTGCGTTGTCTCATTGCATGTCACAGTCATGGGTTCATCAAGATAAGTAATAGTAATGCCCGAGGCTCGCCGAGCTCTAGTGGTTCTGATAGTCCAGTTATATGGGAGGAGGAGTAGGTGGAGGGCCCCTGTATCTCGTAAAATATGATGATATTGACAGAATTCACGAACTAACCTTTGGGGAGGGGAATAAACAAAAAGTAAAACAAAAGGTAACAAGTAAGTGAGAATCATTAGGAAAAATGTTGCAATATTTAAACACGTAGTGCTGAAATATAAAGCGTGTCCTAATTTTGGGGACCTCATTGTGCCCGAGGTAGGATAAGCGACAAGTTAATTTTGGACAACTTAGAATGCTAAATGCCTCATTTTATTGATAAAAGGTCGAAGAATCCCAAAACGACACTAAATAACAAGAGAATAAAAATCACTAATGGCCATTGGCCTTATTACATCTTATAAAGCGAAAATGGAAATTCCTATCTATTTGGTCCCAGAGGGACATTCCCCAGACTCGGCATCATTGGCTCCATCGAAGAGCTTCCCTAGCTTGTGCAGTCCTAACAGCAAGTAAGCCCTGGCCAGATGTCCGCCTTCATTTCCTTCAGCAGTCCGGCAATCTTCGACCCTCTTTAGAAACTTCTTTTCCAACTCTACTATACCTCACTCCAGATAGACCAATCACTTGTTGTCACTGATAGCCATATCCTTCCACTTTTCAATTAGTTTTTGATTGGCTTCCTATATCTCGCAGTGCTTGCTTTCACATTCTCGGGTTCTCTTTCGCAGATGGTTGTACTTGACCTGTGCTTTAGCCTTTTCATCGATGACCCTGTGACCTCGAACAAACCTGGGTTGACCAATACTATTATGATTGTCCTCCAACCAACCTTAATAATAGGGAGCTCAACCTGCATGGTATATGTTTGGTTTAATAGTGTCCCTTCCCATGACAATCTTGCAATGCCACATATGCTGAGCCTGGCACCTGTAAAGGCTATCGTCATTCTGGAAGTCAGCCCGGAAGTGACTCATCTTGTCGACCCTTGGTATAACCTGCTTCCTACCCGCTTGTCTCATAAGCCGAAAAGGTATGTATGGGTATGTTCCCCTTAAGACGATTAGTATTAGGAAAGGCGCATCCCTGGATTGGACGATGAACTCCTTGGTTCGGAACCACTCGAACATCCATTGTACTTGGTCCTTAGTCAGTTTTTTGAAGAGTTCGACCCATTCTTTAGCATTCTCTGTTTGGGCGAACATGTTGGGATGTAATTCATTTGCTTTGGGTGATGAAAAGCGATATGATCATCCCAGTCCATTCGATGGATTTCTTGTCAGTATTCATCCTTTTGAAGATGTTCCATGAGCCAGAGTTGAAGTAGCAGATTACAACCCTCGAAGTTCTTGGCCCCCTATTGACACCTTTCTAGGGCTTGGTATATTTTTGCAATGATCATTGGTACGAGACTGAATGATTGTCTGTCAATTCCTTCCATTAGAGTTTTGGTGACCATAGCTAGCCTGGTATGGATCCTTGCTTTCTTCATTGGAAATATTATCATCCCCAAGAAATAGAATATGAAGACAAATACCCTCCGGTGAATATGCCTCAATGATATAAGGGCAAACTCATCCGGATAAGTACGGTAATATTTGTTGTGACCGTACCTCTCGTACAAGTAGTCAAAGGGAATGTACGACTCTTTCAAATATGTCAAGTCAGGATTCTTCTTTAGAACCATCATTTTGAGAAAACCTCTACCTTTGCGATTTTCCGGCATAAATAAACCCGGAGTTTCCCACGGTATAACAGTCAGTCCTCCTATTTCCTCGAGCAGGGGTGTCATCTCAATGTCTCCGAAGCGGAACACAGACCTATCACAATCTCAAAATAGAGTAGCAGCTTCTATGATCTTGTTGTTAGGTTGAATTTCCAAGAGAGAGTGTAGGTTCCCCAAATATTTCCAGATGAGAGTCTGATTACTAGAGTGAAAATACTTCCACTAGCTTAGCAGTTTGGGGTGGATATTGGTGACCATGCCGAATCTGGTGACTTCGAGCCTCATATTTCTGTAAGACAAAAGGTTAGGCCCTTACCCCCACCAGACTCGACTACTAAATATCAATAGTTGGCATAGAAGCATTTAGTTCTCCAAATAAATGCATAAAACGTGGTAGTGTCCGTTTGGTTTTTGGGGAAACCTAGTGGACTTTGGACAAGGCTGTCTTAAAGAGTCATTATGCGGGCAACATAACTGACTCGGCTAGGTTTGATCATGATACATGCACAATTAAACAGATTAACGTTTCTATATGGTATTAGACTGGTACCCTTGAGCGGACAACTCAAGAGGGAAAGGGACATAATCGTCGACTACACTGTTGATCGACTGGTTTTACTACAAATATGCCTTTGCCGGATTTAAGGGGGGTGATAATATTGGAAGAGTGCAACCACTCAAGCGTTGCTCTGGTATTTTGTTTGGCACGAGTGGAATATGATGTTGAAAACATGCTTATGCAATAATTAAAACAAGTTGTCACGTATTTGCACGTTCATAAAGCAATAATTTAAAATTGTAATAAAGGAATACAGTAAAAGAAATAAGGGAAAGAAACCAAAAAAACAAGTCAATTTTGTAGTAGAAAAGGGAATTAAATGCTTAAAGGGATTAAACAAATAAAGTCACATAAGAAATGTAAAGTCAGAATAATAGCTTGCAATGGTAAAAGCTTAAAAGAAAATCCCCAGCAGAGTCGCCATACTATCGCCCCCTTTTTTTCGCAAAATCGGGTTAATGACATTTAGGAAGACAACTCGTTCCATTTTGGGAATTGGGTTTAATGGAATTGAAGAGTCGCCACCTAATGATTTAAGTGCATTAGGACACTTTAGAAGAGCTTGATTTTTGGATAACCAGAGATAAGGTAAGGGCTTGAAATTATTCCAAGGGGAAGGTGTTAGGCACCCCTCAGAATCCACTAGTGTGGTTTCCGGCCAAGCTATTGTTGTGACTTAAGGTACAAATAACACATGGACAAGTAGGACTTCAAATAAGATGGGTTTTTCACATAAAGTTTAGAAACAAACAAAGTCGGAAAGCATTAAAGAGAGTTGATTTAGAAGAAATGTTTTAAAAGGATTTAAAAGAAACAAAGAACAAAGGGAAGTGGGTCCTAGGTTCATTAATAATATAGATTACCACACACAATACCCGGTAATCATTCTTACGCGTGGTGTTATCGCGTGGTCATCATATCCATATCCACCCTTTCCCACCCCTTTAAGGTACTAAAGTGCAGAATGGTCTCGTTTACTTATTACATGCTATTACCCGCCCCAATCCTATCAATCCCAGAGGTAGTTGGGACTACTAATCTTAAAGGGAAGAAATGTTGGGCTTATTTGTGGTTTCAAAAGGTAAAAATACTAAGGCGACAAATAAAATACATATAGCAAGTTTTGGGAAGCATATAAACAAATACAAAGGCTCAGACAGACCTCCTTTAAACCAAGAAAGCATAGAGTTTAGCATGTCTTGCACGTATTGTTTAAGGTCTAATTAAAACTTAAAGCTTTGAGGCAGACTGATTTATTACATAGTTTGGATAAGATGCCCGAATCAGGCCTGCCTGCTGATTTTAGCTAATAACACCTAATTCAGTTTATAAGTTTATCCTACGGCTTGCCTAAGTATTAGGCAAAAACCTATAGGCATGATATCTACTGATTTCAGAAAAAAGAATATGATCTGATTCCATAATGATTTAAGAGAAGGTTGTTAGTTACTAAGGAAAGGCGACTTTTATAAGAGCACAAGTTCTGCCATTGGTAACACATTATTACTGCTAATTTTAGACTTATAAGTGAGTGAGGTGATTTAGATTCGATTAACTCCTATAGGAAAGCTTTCTATGCGCTTGTCGACTTTTGAACACATTTATAAACAGAGTAAAAATGCAGAAAAATCCTATAGGCATGATATCTAAATGTTGAATTTTATATGAACATGGCATCTGATTGCATTTGGTTATTAAGACCTATAAACATGTTTGCCCATTGAGAAGTGGATATGCAAGAACAGAAAGGACCTATAGGCATATTTTCTACATGCATGTGCATCCTATAGACATGGTACCTATATGCAGAAATCAGAAATTCCTATAGACATGACATCTATATGAAAGTGCAAAAATTAGAAATCCTATAGACATGGTATCTATTAGAAATTCCTATGGGCATGTTATCTACACAGGCGAATGCTGAAATTAAAAATCTTATAGACATGGTATCTATATGAGAATGCAGGATCTTATTGACATGGCAGCTATATGAGAATACAAAAATTAGAACTTCCTATAGGTAGGTTAACTTTATGAAAATGCAGAAATCAGAAATTCCTATAGACATGGTTATCTACATATTTTGCATACATGGTTAACCCTCCCTTTTCACTATCCATCCCCAAGAGTTTTATTACAAAGTCATTAAAGCCCAGAAGAAAATAAAATGAAGAAAAATACATCAGAAATTAAAAGTACAACCAAGGAGATCCTAATTCAGACTTTCTGTCTGAAACATGAAGTAAACCAACTCCAATGATTAGTTTTCAAAGCCTTTCTCCCATTTGGGGGTGTGTCAAAGTTCCCTAAGAGTCTCACATGAACTCCGGGCATTGTTTACACCCCAAATACATTACCAGATTAAGACATAGTGCAGTGTGGAAAAGCCATCCCTCAAGTGTCCATGTTCAGAGGGAACTCAAGGTCCTAAGGCAAGGCTCACAGGAGGGGGCAGAACTTAGGAACTAAGAGAGAGTGTAAGTGCAAGAGGTGGAATTCTGAAAGGAGGAAAGGGGAAGGGAACAAATCACATTAATACACATGGGGAGAGGGAATGGAGGAATTTGCAAGAGCAAAAGAAAAGCAGGCTGATGGGCATACCCAACAATGGGACATACTGGCACACCCTCCAGCCTATTTATATAGTGGTTAAGACCCCATTGGCCCAAACTTAATTCATGGGCAACAACTCACATTGCCATGCCTTAAGCCACAGCTCACAAACACATAGGGGTAACAAGTAGGGGAGCAAGGATTCACAGCAAACAGGCAGAAAGATATGATCATACTTAATTTAAATGTTAAATTCTACAGAAACAGTAAAGTAGACATGGATAAAAGCTGTAAGTAAACACATTGTGGTTGTGAGCACGTGATTTTTGCCCTATATGAATTACTCCCATAAATTCAAACAGAATAATTTCTTTAATTATTTTCAAATTTTGTGGATTTTTATGGCTTTTTTTAATTGTTTGCATTTGTCTGTGCATTTTTATTTTTGTTTAGTTGATGAAAAATACAAAAAATATGTTGCATTTGCATTTAGGATTTAACTTTGCATTTGTAGGAATTAATTAGTAATTAAGTTATTTTATAAAAAAAGAAAATCATAAAAATAGTTATTTTGCACCTTTTAATTTTAATTTTTTATTTTGAGTAATTTTTCTTTAATTTGTTATTTGTGGTAATTATTTAGGGTTAGTTGGTTTGGTTTTATAGCTTAATTTAGGATTTTTGTTTTAATTTGTGGGAAAAACAAAGAAGGAAAAGAATTGTTTGAAAAATTGATTTGAAATTAGAGAATTGAAAACAAAATAAGAAGAGAGCTGGATTTTGGCCTGCTTTAAATTAATTCACCCAAGCCCAATATTTTTTCCACAAAACCCGCCCAATACCCGGGTCCAAACTGGTCGGTCTCTTTAATGTCCAAACGACAGCGTTTAAGATTTTTAATTCCAATCCAATCTCAGCGTTTCATTGCAGATCATCCAACGGTCCTAAAACTATCTCCTTTGTCACATATTAATGTCCGAAAATACAGAGCACCTTCAGTTCCCATTCTCTCATCTCCCTCATCTCTCTCATGTCCCAACCATAATGCAACCTTATGTTTCGCCATTTTTGAAGGAAGAAAGCTCCAAATAACTCCAAAATTCTCACCATCTACTCCCCATACCCCTCAAACGTTAATCTGGTGCCAGTTCCCCCTAAAATTCCCAATCTTCATTTCAAATCTAGATTCGAAAATATAAAAAATAATAACGTTTCAAGACTCGCTTGACTCAGAACTGTCGTTAAGCGATCACTCTTGCTTAGAATAATCGATTGATGATAATTTTGGCTCGTGTCGAGATTTGTTCGTCCCGGACCGTACCAAAAACATTTGGCCAAGTTCATCGCCTTCATCGATCCATAGCGGACAACGTCAGTACTTTCCTTCTTTCACTCTTTTTTTCTGGTCCTTTTGCTCTTTTTTTTTTGTTTTTTCCTATTTCCTTGTGATTCGAATCAATTTAGTTTAATTAAAATTAGTGGTTTTAGCTTGTGAAAATCGTGTAATTAGGATTAGGTCCTTATTGGAATTTGTTCTCGTCTGATTTTGGATTTCTACTGGTTGAAATCGGATTTTTAATTATTTTTAGGCTTTGGTAAGATTTTGCTTGATTTGCTATTTAGGTTGATTGGTGGTTAGATTTAGGGCCTATGGTAGGTTGGATTTGGGGCATTAAGAGCACGTCTCTATTTGGAGCCCAAAGGATTTGGGTCAGGATTAATATATTTGGTTGCTAAGGGTAAAAACAGGGACATTTGGGGGTAGTTTAGGAAATGGGGGGAGGGGAATCTTTTGGTAACTGATTGTCACGACAAAGATTTCCCACCATCAGGATAGTGATGGCGCCTACTCATGGTAGCTAGGCAAGCCAACTTATTTACCTTTTCATCATTAAACAATTATCTTAACAGTCTATAGCATCAATATAAAACATTAATTCTAATGAGAACAATAGCGGAAGTCTGTCTGATAAATACAAATCAAAATGCGGAACAGTTAAATATATCCTCTACCCAAGATTTGATGTCGCATTACTCACGAACTACTAAAGATGTACTAAAAACAATGGTCTGAAAGAAATATATAAGATGTCTGTCTCGAAAACAATAAGGCAATAGTAAAAAAAGAAAAGCATAAAGAAGAGACGCCGGGCCTGCGGACGCCTGCAAGGCTACCTCAGTCTCGTGATAATGAAATCCCACTCCCGTACTACTGCTGCTGCTGCTCCTCAAAAGCTGGACCTGTGCAAAAATGCACAGAAGTGTAGCATCAGCACACCCGACCCCATGTGCTGGTAAGTGTCTAGCCTAACCCCGGCGAAGTAGTGATGAGGCTAGACTGGACACCACATAAACATGTGCAGTTATAAATATACATCGGAACATCGAATACAAGGCAATTAACAACATGGGAGGGGGAGACATGCTATGGGGAGATACAATCTCAACAGTAATCCCAAATAACAATCTAGAACAACTTAGATTCACAATGAACAAGGAAATAATTCTCAATACAAACACATGGTATCAATAACTATTGCGGCGTGCAATCTGCTCCACAAATATCACTGTTGCGGCATGCAACCCACTCCACAAATATCACTGCTGTGGCGTGCAACCCGCTCCACAAATATCATTGTTGCGGCGTGCAACCCGCTCCACAAATATCACTGTTGCGGCGTGCAACTCGCTCCACAAATATCACTGTTACGGCGTGCAACCCGCTCCACAAATATCATTGTTGCGGCGTGCAACCCGCTCCTCAATATCATTTAACAGATTGATTTTCCAAACAACAGTCACAATTAAGACAAATAAAAATAAGCAAATATTTGACAAATATCCCGGCAAGGGAAATAATCCAAGAAGTTCAACCAAACGTCCCGGCAAGGGAATAATTAACAACGCTTTCTTAATTTTCCTCATCTCATAATTCACTCTTCTATTTTGAGCCAACGCTCCAATTAATCAAGTCAATTCGTATGCTTTCAATATTCGTATCACAGTTTGAGCCAATGCTCCCAAGAATCAATTAATCATTTTACCGTTCACATGTTATTCACAACATTTAGAAATCCTCCAATAAACACGGAGTTCACAGCCAAGTCATGATAATCACATTATAAGGACTCACGGTCATGCTAGACACCGATGTATAGATACTCGTCACCATGCCTATACATCGTACTCGTTCACATAGCAATTAGCAACAAGACTCAACTCCTATTTCCTCAAGCTAGGGTTAAACCAAACACTTACCTCAAAGCCTTGAAATCCACTTAATCCTCAACTATTGCTTTACCTCGCGGTTCCACCTCCACGAATCTAATCACAAATTGTTCAATTACTTTAATAAACACTATATGAATCGATTTGAATGCATAAAAACTATGTCCAACTCCCCAGTTTATAGAAAACCTAGGTTCTACCCAAAAATCCCAATTTCACCCATGAAAATCTTTGATTTCAAGTGGAAAACGTGTTTAATGATGTTAAAGATTGAAAGAATCCAGTAAAAATCAACTTACAAGTGTTTTGGGATGAAGTTTGCTCTTGAAGAATCGCCTATGGGGTTTGGGTTTTGAAAGAATGGTGAAAAGTGATGAAATTTCAACTAAGTATAAAAATTGCTGGGCTGCGAATATGGCAATTGAAAACCTAGGTTCGCATTTGTGAAAAATGTAGGTTTGGGAAATGCAACAATTTAGTTCGCATTTGCGAACTTGGGTCTGGGGGGCAGGGTTCGCTTTTGCAAACTTTTGTTCGCTTTTGCGATCCGGACAAATCTCGCATTTGCGAGCAAGGGCGTCGCATTTGCGACCCCAGTCCATTTTCCCCCTCTTCACATTTGCGAACGAGTGATCGCATTTGCGATCCGGCCCAGGTTCCCCTTTTTTGCATTTGCGATGGTGCATTCGCATTTGCGAGAAAATCTTCGCAAATGCGAAGATACCAGAACTGAAAAATACCAGGTTTTTAAAAATGAGAAAATGCAATCCGATGCCTATCCAAAACTCACCCGAGCCCTTGGGGCTCCAAAACAAACATGCACACAACCTCAAAAACACCCTACGGACTTGCTCGCGCGATCAAATCGCCAAAATAACATCATTTACATAGAATCAAGCCTCAAAACTCATGATTTTTGTTTTAAACATTCTAACTTGGAACATACAGTCCGAAACACGTCAAACGACGTCCGATTTCGACCAAACCTCACAGAAAGAGCTTAAATAATATATAAGACTTGTACAACGCGTCGTAACCAAAATACGAGCCCGATACCATAGTCCTTTAATCAATTTTCATTTCCATTTTCCTTAATAATTTCAAAAAATAATTTCACGAAAAAATTCATATCTCGGGCTCTAGACCTCCGAATTCGACTCCGGGCACATGTCCGAGTCCCATATTTTTCTACGGACCTTCCACGACCGTCCAATCTCGGGTCCGTACCAAAAATGTTGACCAAAGTTAACTATGATCATATTAATATCAAAATTCTTCAAATTTTTCACAGAATTCACATATTTCAACATAAAAGCTTTCCGGCTACGCGCTCGGACTGCGCATGCAAATCGAGGCAAGTAAAATGAGGTTTTCAAGGCCTCGAAAGCACGGAACGAATGAGGAAATAGGTGATGACCCTTTGGGTCGTCACATCCTCCACCTTTAAAACAACTGTTCGTCCTCGAACAGACAAAAGAAAGAAGTACCTGAGTTAGGAAATAGATGTGGATAACGGCTCCGCATATCGGACTCGGACTCCCAGGTCGAGGACTCAGGGGGCTGACCTCTCCACTAAACACGAACAGAGGGAAAAATCCTAGATCTAAACTGACGAACCTGCCGATCTAGAATTGCTACCGGCTCCTCCTCATAAGATAAATCATTGTCCAACTAGACAGTGTTGAAGTCTAACATATGGGTAGGATCGCCGTGATAAAACTGGATGCACGGCTGATAAGCTAGGTGGCAATGCAAGTCTATAAGCCACCTCTCCTACTCGATCAAGAATCTCAAACGGACCAATATACCTAGGGCTAAGCTTGCCCTTCTTTCCGAACCTCATCACACCCTTCATAGGCGATACCCGAAGCAATACCCGCTCACCAACCATAAAAGTCACATCTCGGACCTTACGATCCGCATAACTCTTTTGCCGCGATTGAGTCGAACGAAGCCTGTCCTGAATGATCTTGACCTTATCTAAGGCCTCCTAAACTAAGTCTGCACCCAATAACCGAGCCTCTCCTGGCTCAAACCATCTAACTGGAGATCGACATCGCCTACCATACAACGCCTCATGCAGATCCGTCTAAATGCTGGACTGATAGCTGTTGTTGTAGGCGAACTCTAATAAAGGCAAAAACTGGTCCTACAAGCCTCCAAAATCAATGACACAAGCTCGGAGCATATCCTCCAAAATCTGAATAGTCCTCTTGGACTGGCCGTCCGTCTAAGGATGGAACGCTGTGCTCAACTGAACCTGGGTGCCTAACTCTCGCTGAACCGCTCTCCAGAAGCACGAGGTAAACTGCGTACCCCTGATCCGAAATGATGGATACCGGTACACCATGAAGGCGGACAATCTCTCTACTATAAATCTCAGATAACCTCTCGGATGAATAAGAGACTACCACTGGAAAGAAATGCACTGACTTGGTCAGCTTATCAACAATGACCCAATTAGCATCAAACTTCTTCCGAGTTAACGGAAGTCCAGTAATGAAATCCATGGTAATCCTCTCCCACTTCCACTATGGAAGCTCAATCCTCTGAAATGAACCACCGGGCCTATGATGCTCATATTTGACCTGCTGACAATTTAAACACCGAGCCACATACGCAACAATATCTTTCTTCATTCTTTGTCACCAATAATGCTGTCGTTAGTCCTGATACATCTTCGCGGCGCCCGGGTGAATAGAATACCGAGAACTATGGGCCTCTGCTAAGATCAACTCTCGAATCCCGTTAACATTGGGCACACAAACTCGCCCCTGCAATCTCAAAACACCATCATCATCTAAGGTCACCTTCGTGGCACCTCCACGCTGCACTGTGTCTCTCAGGACACACAAATGGGGATCATCAAACTGCCGATCATGGATGCGCTCCAATAGAGAAGAACGAGCGACCGTGCAAGCCAATACTCTGCTAGGCTCAGAAATATCTAATCTCACAAATCAATTGGCCAAGGCCTTAACATCTAAAGCAAGCGGCCTCTGGCTGACCGGGATATAAGCAAGACTACCCATGCTGGCAGCCTTCCTACTCAATGCATCGGCCACCACATTGGCCTTACCTGGGTGATATAAGATAGTAACATCATAGTCTTCAAAAACTCTAACCACCTCCGCTGCCTCACATTCAACTCCTTCTGCTTAAACAGATACTGAAGGCTCTTGTGATCCATGTACACCTCACATGTCACACTATATATATAATGCCTCCAAATCTTCAAAGCAAGAACAACAGCTGCCAACTCTAGATCATGAACCGGATAATTCTTCTCATGGATCTTCAACTGTCTCGAAGCATAGGCAATGACTTTGCCATCCTGCATCAATACTGCACCAAGCCCAATGCGGGAAGCATCACAATAAACTGTGTAAGGCCCTGAACCCGTGGGCAAAACCGATATCGGTGCCGTAGTCAGAGCTGTCTTGAGCTTCTGAAAGCTCGCCTCACACTCATCTGACCATCTGAACTGGGCACCCTTCTAGGTCAATCTGGTCATCGGGGCTGCAATAGACGACAATCCCTCTACGAACCGATGGTAATAACCGGCTAGCCCCAAGAAACTCCGAATCTCGATCACTGAAGCTGGTCGAGGCCAATTCTTGACTGCCTCAATCTTCTTCGGGTCCACCTGAATACCCTCTGCTGATACAATATGACCCAGAAATGCAACCGAACTCAACCAGAACTCGCACTTCGAAAACTTAGCATATAACTGACTATCCTTCAGAGTCTGGAGAACCACTCTGAGGTGTTGCTCGTTCTCTTCCCGGCTGTGGGAATACACCAGAATATCATCTATAAAGACTATCACGAACAAGTCTAGATAAGGCCTGAACACTCGGTTCATCAACTCCATAAATGCTACTGGGGCATTGGTCAACCCAAATGACATGACTAAAAACTCGTAGAGACCATACCGAGTGCGGAATGCTGTCTTAGGGACATCAGACGCCCTAATCCTCAACTGATGGTAGCCAGATCTCAAGTCTATCTTTGAGAACACTCTTGTTCCCTGAAGCTGGTCAACAAATCATCAATCCTCGGCAGTGGATATTTGTTCTTTATCATCACCTTATTCAACTACCGGTAATCAATACATATCTGCATCGAACCATCCTTCTTCTTTACAAATAACACCAGCGCACCCCAAGGAGAAACACTGGGCCTGATAAAATCCTTCTCTAGCAAATCCTGCAATTGATCCTTTAACTCTTTTAGCTCTGGCGGGGCCATGCAATACGGCAGAATAGAAATGGTCTGCGTGCCCGGAACCAGATCAATACAGAAATCAATGTCTCTGTCGGGCGGCATACCCAGCAGGTCTGAAAGGAAAACCTCGGGAACTCTCGAACAATATGAACCGAGTAAATAAAAGGAACGTCTACACTGGAGTCGCGAACATATGCCAGATAAGCTAAACACCCCTTCTCGACCATGCGTCGAGCCTTAACATAGGAAATAACACCGTGAGTGGCATGACCTGAGGTCCCTCTCCACTCTAGTCGGGGAAATTCTAGCAAAGCCAAGGTCACCGTCTTGGCGTGGCAATCCAAGATGGCATGATACGGGGAAAACCAATCCATCCCCAATATAACGTCAAAATTCACCATATCTAATAGCAGTAGATCAACACGGATCTCAAGACCCTCAAACACTACCATACAAGAACGATGAACTCGGTCGACCACTATAGAATCACCCACTGGTGTAGATACATAAATAGGAATACCCAAGGCATCACTAGGCATAACCAGGTAGGGTGCAAAATAGACGACACATATGAATATGTAGACCCAAGGCCAAATAGCACTGACACATATCTATCACAAACCAGAATAGTACCTGTAATGTCTGCGCCTGAAGACTCAGCCTCTGGTCTGGCTGCTGGCTGGCCTCTACCTCCGAAAACCTGTACTCTACCTCTAAAACCTCTACCTCCACCTCTAACACCTCTACCACCGCCTCTAGCTGGCTGGGTAGGCTGTGGAACCTCCGGTGCTTGAATCATAGCACGAGAACTCTGATGCTGGAAGCTGCCATAAACTCGAGGACAATATCTGACAATGTGCCTCGGATCACCACAAGCATGGCAAGACCTCGTCTGCTATGGCTGAGCACCCCTCAACCTAGGGCAAACCCTCCTGTTGTGACCATACTCACCACACTCATAACATCTACACGAACGCTACAGCTGAGGGAACTGAGGCTGACCTTGTCGACCTGAATGACCACCTGAAGTACCATGAGTGACCTGGAAAGCTGACTGAAAAGGCCTGGGAGGATGGTCTCTACCATAAGAACCTCTACCTCATGACGATATACCACTGAATCTACCTGCATGACGGGGCCTCTTATCCGACCCATGACTACCTCCCTGTAGTAGAGATGTCTCAACTCTACGGCCCACATTGGCCGCCTTCTGAAAAGTGATCTCACTCTTAGCCTGAGTCACTATACCCGGCTGACCTGCCACTGCTGGTGAAACCACTGGAAGCAAACCCGCTCGAATGACACCCTCCATGAGGCCTACCAATCGGACTAGAGCATCCTGAAGAACTAGGGTGGCAATGAACCCTTCTGGGACCTGAGCTGGACCCACGGAACTGTTAGGACGGAAACATCCTCCTCGAAATCAACCTGAGGCTCCACCATTAGGGCTGCTACTGGGGTCTTGGACTGCTGAGCGGTAGATGAAGATGTGCGTGTTCTCGCCATCTGCGGAGGAATAGAGTAGAAATTCAATTGGTGCTTGAAAAATAGAACCGCACGACGAGAAAGAACAAATGAGAGATTTTTCTTAACTCAATAGACTCTGGGGAACAAGTACAGACGTCTCCGTACCTACCCCTCAGACTCTACTAAGTTTGTTCGTGAGTTGTGAGACCTATGTAACCTAGTGCTCTGATACCAACTTGTCACGACCCGGATTTCCCACCATCGGGATCGTGATGGCGCCTACT
>MU787413.1:97284-110556 GCA_026770625.1 Nicotiana glauca
ACAGAAGTGTAGCATCAGCACAACCGACCCCATGTGCTGGTAAGTGTCTAGCCTAACCCCGGCGAAGTAGTGACGAGGCTAGACTGGACACCACATAAACTTGTGCAGTTATAAATATACATCGAAACATCGAATACAAGGAAATTAACAACATGGGAGGTGGAGACATGCTATGGGGAAATACAATCTCAACAGTAATCCCAAATAACAAACTAGAACAACTTAGATTCACAATGAACAAGGAAACGATTCTCAATACAAACACATGGTATCAATAACTATTACGGTGTGCAATCCGCTCCACAAATATCACTGTTGCGGCATGCAACCCGCTCTACAAATATCACTGTTGCGGCGTGCAAACCGCTCCACAAATATCATTGTTGCGGCGTGCAACCCGCTCCACAAATATCATTGTTGCGGCGTGCAACTCGCTCCTCAATATCATTTAACAGATTGATTTCCCAAACAACAGCCACAATTAACAGACATAAAAATAAGCAAATATTTGACAAACATCCCGGCAAGGGAAATAATCCAACAAGTTCAACCAAAAGTCCCGGCAAGGAAATAATGAACAACGCTTTCTTACTTTTCCTCATCTAATAATTCACTCTTCTATTTTGAGCCAACGCTCTAATTAATCAAGTCAATTTGTATGCCTTCAGTATTCGTATCACAGTTCGAGCCAATGCTCCCAAGAATTAATTAATCATTTTACCGTTCACATGTTATTCATAACATTTAGAAATCCTCCAATAAACACAGAGTTCACAGCTAAGTCATGATAATCACATTATAAGGACTCACGGTCATGCTAGACACCGATGTATAGATACTCGTCACCATGCCTATACATCATACTCGATCACATAGTAATAAGCAACAAGACTCAACTCCTATTCCCTCAAGCTAGGGTTAAACCAAACACTTACTTCAAAGCCTTAAAATCCACTTAATCCTCAACTATTGCTTTACCTCGCGGTTCCACCTCCAATTCACTCGAATATAATCATAAATTGTTCAATTACTTTAATAAACACTATATGAATCGATTTGAATGCATAAAAATGATTTCCCCCGGTTTTTCCCAAAAATTCCAAAAATGCCCCCGGGCCCATGTGGTCAAAACCCGAGGTTCGAACCAAAACCCGATTACCCATTCCCCCAAGAACTCAAATATGTAATTTGTTTTGAAATCGGACCTCAAATCGAGGTCCAACTCTCCAATTTATAGAAAAACTAGGTTCTACCCAAAAATCTAAATTTCACCCATGAAAACCCTTGATTTCAAGTGGAAAACATGTTTAATGATGTTAAAGATTGAAAGAATTGAGTAAATATCAACTTAAAAGTGTTTTGGGATGAAGTTTGCTCTTGGAAAATCGCCTATGGGGTTTGGGTTTTGAAAGAATGGTGAAAAGTGATGAAATTTCGACTAAGTATAAAAATTGCTGGCCTGCGGATATGGCAATTGCGAACCTAGGTTCGCATTTGCGAAAAATGCAGGTTTGGGAAATGCGACAATTTAGTTCGCATTTGCGAACTTGGGTCTGGGGGGCAGGGTTCGCTTTTGCGAACTTTTGATCGCTTTTACGATCCGGACGAATCTCGCATTTGCGACCCCAGTCCATTTTCCCCCTCTTTGCATTTGCGAAGGAGTGATCGCATTTACGATCCGGCCCAGGTTCCCATTCTTCGCATTTGCGATGGTGCATTTGCATTTGCGAGAAAATTTTTGCAAATGCGAAGATACCAGAATTGAAAAATACCAGGTTTTTAAAAATGAGAAAATGCAATCCGATGCCTATCCAAAACTCACCCGAGCCCTCGGGGCTACAAAATAAACATGCACACAACCTCAAAAACACCCTGCGGACTTGCTCACGCGATCAAATCGCCAAAATAACATCATTTACATAGAATCAAGCCTCAAAACTCATGATTTTTCTTCTAAACTTTCAAACTTGGAACTTATTGTCCGAAACACGTCAAACGACATCCGATTTTGACCAAACCTCACAGAAAGCGCTTAAACAATATATAAGACTTGTACCGGGCATCGGAACCAAAATACGAGCCCGATAACATAGTCCTTTAATCAATTTTCATTTCCATTTTCCTTAATAATTTTAGAAAAATAGTTTCACGGAAAAATTCATATCTCGGGCTCTAGACCTCCGAATTCGATTCCGGGCAGATGCCCGAGTCTCATATTTTTCTACAGACCTTCCGGGACCGTCCAATCTCGGGTCCGGTTCCGTTTACTAAAAATGTTGACCAAAGTCAACTATGATGATATTAATATCAAAATCCTTCAAATTTTTCAAAAAATTCACATATTTCAACATAAAAGCTTTCCGGCTACGCGCACGGACTGCCCATGTAAATCGAGGCAAGTAAAAATAAGGTTTTCAAGGCCTCGAAAGCACGGAACGAATGAGGAAATAGGTGATGACCCTTTGGGTCGTCACACTGATTGAGAAGCTTCTAGGAAGCTGGGTGGGGGATTTAAATTGATTTTCAGATTTTTTAACTAAGGCTATCTAGGCTAAAATGAGAATTAGAAAGAGACTAGAAGTGCAAAACTGAACTCTTAGGTCTACCCTATTTGCTTGCCTATAAAGGCATCTCTATCTTGCCTTTGAAGGCAGAGAATGAGATATCAGATTTCAAAAAATACACAAAAAACAAAAATTCTACTGTTTCATTGATTTTTTTGATTCCTTTTAAAGACTGAAAATAATTGTTCTTCATTATGTTTGAAAACGATTTGAATATTGGTTTTAAAGTCTTATTCCAAGTCTGCTGAGTTTTGTTCGAGTGGAACTTTATCTGTTGGGTTGTTGCATATCAATTCTGGGTTTGAAGTTAGGGTTCACTTATTTTTGCTGATTGATTGTTGCTGTTGTTGCTGTTGACTCCTGGCCTCATTTTCTCTATTCATTTCATATCCAGGTATGCTCTTGAAATTGTAGTGGAGTTGAAGCTTGACTAATTAGGTGTAAGGATCTGTGAATATGAATCAGAATGGAATGAAACAAATCAGCTTTTGTTATAACTACTATGTAATTTAGTTTTGTGTTGTTGATATTTAGTTTAGCCTGCTGTAGATATTTATCATGAAAATACAGATTTTTTTTGGATGCTAAATCTAGGTTTGATATGAGTATGGTAGATTCATGTTTTGGACTTGGTAAGACATGTGATAATCATGGACTGTGACCTGCAAATTTAACTAGTTGAAGTGTTTGATTCTGACCCCATAATCATAGGTTTTAAATACGTTAATTGCAATTATGAGTTATTATTAAATGCCAAATGATGATTGGTGAAGTCGTACTTTTTTAGTTTTTGAAATTGTCTTTTGAAATTAGTATGAAATTGTATCAAATTGTCCTTTGAAATTAATTTGAAAAATGGGGTCTATCCTGCTTGCCTGATAATCACCAAAGTTGTGAGTTCCAAAAATGGTTGCTTGTTCATGTCATGCTGAAACAGTTTAAGTCTCATAACTAACTGGTAATTCACGTGTATGTCCCGAGTTCGATTTCAATTCTAGTAAATGACGTGCTGCGTTCTGCCTTTGCGGGGAGTTGATCCTCAGTCCCGCTTTATAGTTGTTTGTATTAGCAAGGTGGGATTTCCATTTGGAGACTAACTTAACCAGTGGAGAAGTGACGGTTCAGCAGTATGCACTGAGCTATTGGGCTCCCTTTTAGGCCCAAGGTCTGAAATGGGTTGTACATTACTTGGTATTAATTGTGGGTCTTTCTTTTGGTTTGGCTGGATTTGGACTTTAACTCAGGGTGATTATAATGTTAGTATTTAATTAATTAACTCAGTTCTCTCTTAGAATTGAGGTGCGCTATTCAAACCAATAACAACTTATGGCCCTCATGTATTAATTTAGGAACGTTTTCATTAGAGTAAGTTGAGGTGCACCGTGCCAAACAAAATGACTATTGCATGGCCCTCATTTAATTAATCTTTTAAAACCCTTAGACTTCGAGGTGCGCCATTTAGCACATTTTCCATGGCCCTCACAAAGTTAAAATACGTAGTTGCTTTAGCCGCGCTATTTTAATAATTTACCTTCCTAAATTCGGGTGCACATTTATGTGACCCAAATCCAAATCTCAACGTTAGATAAAATGTGTTACGGACCGCGGGTGCATTTATGTGATATGGTTTGAAACATATTTTAAATAACGTTGCAATCTTCCTTTAATTAATTAAATATAAGCGGTTTAAAAGTTAAAATTCAACCATAGGCTAAAACATGTACTAAAATAAGATAATCAAGTCAATTATAACAGTTGAGCGACCGTGCTAGAACCACGGAACCCAGGAATGTCTAACACCTTCTCCCGAGTTAACAGAATTCCTTACCCGGATTTCTGGTTCACGAACGGGAATACAAAGTCAATCTTTTCCTCGATTCAGGATTTAAATTTGTGATTTGGGACACCCTAACTATCCCAAGTGGCGACTCTAAATTTTTAATAAACAAATAATCCTATTTCGGTTGTCCTATCCCAAGTGAAAAGGAGGTGTGACAGTGGTGATGCTGAAACTTAAATTAGGACATACCAGTTTCAAAGAAACAAAATAGAAAAAGTGCAGTAGTCTTGTAAAAGCCACAGAATAGACAAGAAGAGAGTGCTAGTAAGAGTTCAGAAGAGATTGTGAAGTAGTAGTGAAGGATTGTTAATCGTGTGTGTTGTGTGTTAAAGAGTCGTGTATTTATTGTGTGAAATCCATGAGGAAATAAGGTAGGAAAATTATTAAAGAACTGATTGTCAATCAATTATACAAGACTCCCTTTAATTGAGGGATTCAGATTCAAACGGGTAAAAACCAATTAAGGAAATAAATTGAATAAACACTTTGTTCACAGCATGCAATTAAGGACACATACATAAAAAGGATATTTAAGGACAAGGTTTTGAAGTACACGGTTTGTGCAAATAAAGTAAGAAGATTAATTAACAACCAGTAAATCAAATGGTTTGAGATTTTGTATGAATGAACCAAGTCAGAAAAGATGAAAAGGGGTTTTACTTAGGTCGAGTCACAGAGAAAATCAGTAAACAATGGAAAGAAATCAATCAGGCTATAATCAGAAGTAAGCTTGAACTAATTGAAAATTTAAAAACCATTTAGAGGGAAATTCATCATATATAAAGAGCATGTGAGCATGTTAAGTATGAAAGAAGACTATCATCTTACTGTAAAATCAACAGAGAAATCCAGTTTATAAGAGTTTAGTAAAAAGGTCAGAATCACATGAAAACAAGGAAGCCCCAAACTCAATTCAGAGTCTTGAAGTTGGTCTAAAAGAGTTAGGGGTTTTGAAATAAAACCCTAGTTCAATCAAATCCCACAATCAAACTTGGCGGAATCCCCAAATTCTAGTGTTTTCACCTTGAATCAGTACAGAGATGAGAAGGCAAGTAGTCGAAATAGGCTCAGAGGTTTTAGAACTAAAACCTCTTGCATGTTCCTTTCAGCAGCAGAAACTCATGAGAAAACATGATAATTCAAACACAATAGGAGGACTCAAAGACCATAATGGAAAATACTGCTAAGAACAGTAGAAGAAGCGTGCTTAATAGGGTTTTTAAAAGAAACTTATCAGGGCTCAGTAGAAGAAAAAATAGTAAAAACACTTAAGAACACAGTAGAAAAATATAGTAGGCGAGACATAACAGAACATGGTAGAAACAAATACCATAACATAGTAGAAAAGCATATGAGAACATAGTATAGAAAACACAGGAGAAGACAATTCGTGGTAGAAGAAAAACATAAGATCACAGTAGAGGCAAATATACACAAAAGAAAGTCAGAGATACAGTTAAACATTTTCAGAAAACCCTAGATCGGAAAAGAAAGGTTTTTGAAAGTAATTTTTGAAAGAAAAGTTAGGGGAATCATTTGAAAACTCAGGGAAAAGGATAGATACACAACGAATCTAAAGAAATCAGAGAGAACCTCGAAGGGTTAGGTTTCAGAAGAACCCTAGAAATGAGAAAGTCTTTGAAAGTCACTGATCTGAGTCAGAGAGGTCAAAACCAGGCTCAAACAACCATGGTACGCCAGAGCAATACTGGAGATGACCGTGGAACCTCGAATCGACGGTGTTTTGGGTATAGACCTTCAAGGTCAGGCCTTGAATCTTCAGAGACCAGGCACGTAGGAGCCATAGGATGTGGGTATAGGGCTCTTACAGCCTTAGAAGCCATAGATTCCGGTGGATTTCAGGGGGGAGATGGTAAGAGGCGTCTAGGATTTGAGAATTTTCGAGAGAGTGTTGAGAGAGTGGAGGGTTTTAAAGGCAGCTGGTAGGTGAGAAATGAGGAGATTTGGGTGGACGTTAAGGTTAAAAAGGCAAGGATTAATATGGGTCGTTGATCTATGGATGAAAGGGGGTCTGGTTCGGGTAATTTTTGGAATTGGGCCGATCAATTTGGCTTTGAAATTGGGGGGAAATTTGGGCTACAATTGAAATGAAATCTGGCTAGATTTTAAATAGCAAATTTTCCCATTTATTTTATAAAAAATAGCAAAATCATTTCTAGAAACAAATTAAAGGTACTAAATTAATTACTAATATATGAATATTCAATTAAAAATACTGTATCAATTTTGTAATTATAAACGCAATCAAATCTTAAAATAAGCTAGAATTGCAATTATGTGTAATTTAATTTTAAAATACTTAATAAATTTGTAAAAAAATGTGCAAAAATTACCTTAGATATATTTTGAAATAAATATGAGAATAAAATAAATTAATCACCAAAAATGGTGATTTGAGGAATAATTATTGATTTTTGTACTGCTAAAATAGGGCAATAAATTGATTTAAAAATTAAAAAAATAAAAGACATTCAGTTAATGCTTATATATGCATACATATATTATTTTGAAAGTATTTTGTATATAAATAATATGCAGGGAAAAATTGGGTATCAACATCTGGTCGCATAGCCGGAAAGCCATTATATGAAAATGTCATGACCCAAACCAGCCCGGTCGTGATGGCGCCTCTCGTGAAGATGAGGCCAATCGACACAACACTCACATTAAACCCCTTAAGCATTAAGAGTCATTTTAAAGCCTTTAATTAAACAATATTTCATAATAGCTTCTGAAATAACAGTGCGGAATAGAAAAAAATACAAGCCCGACATCGGGGTGTCAATAGTCATGAGCATCTATCAAGGTCTGAGTACAACAAGAAGTCTAAAATAATGTACTAAATACAGTAATAGCAATTTGAGGAAGGGAGCGGTGCTGCGAATGTCATGCGACCACCTGCTAACTCAGATGACTCCGCGTTTGAGCAAATCAACACCCGCTATAGGGTTCCGATATACCTGAATCTACACACGAGGTGCAGGGAGTAATATGAGTACTCCAACCCAGTATGTAATAAGAGTAAACAAAGACTGAGCAGTAGGAAATAATGAATCCACATTAACATTAGGCTCAATAAACACAACAAGCTTTCAAATCATAATACTAGTCAACCTTCCCTTTTAAAGTTCGGCTTTTAGTAAAAATTATTTTGATATACTTGCCAGCAGTTTCAGTGGGGGTTCAATACAATTTAAAATAATAATAGAGATTAAAGCCATAATTGGCCCCTTGGGCAAAACATAGTTCATGAAACAGCCCCTCGGGCAAAACAATAATCATAAACACTTCATAACTTGAAAATCTCGACGGAAATAGCCAAATGCCAATCAGTGATTAATTTCTGAACATCTCGTAAACCCCAGTTTAATTAAAAGTTGTTTTAAGACATTTGTTCAACTTTTGATAGAGGCTCAACATAAGATGAGTGAAAACAGTCAACAAATCAACATATTCGATAGAAACTCACTTTAAAGAGGAGTGAAATCAATAAGTTCATAAATAGGACTCTCAGGAAAAATATCACCCATGTGCATGTATATATATCTATAGCCCCTCGGGCTAGCCTCTCATTCACTCGTGACTCATCTCTTACCAAACAATACTCGCACACTACATTCGCGCTCAATAGGTACCATATAGCAACCGCTGCGGTGTGCAGCCCGATCCGTATATGTATATATATGTGCAGCCCGATCTATAGGTACATAATCCTCACAACTAGGCCCTCGGCCTGTCTCAATCGTTAATCTCACCATCAGACTCTCAGTATATCCCAATAAAACAGGGAACCCAGCCCAACATATTTCCACATTTTAAGAATATAGTAATAAAGCCAGATTTGAGAAATAAACAGGTAACACATGACTGAGGACATGCTTTCTACAATTACTGTGAGGATAGATAGTAAAAATGCCCCTAAGGGGCTCAACAAGTCGACACAAGGCCCAAATATGGCATACAACCCAAAATATAATAATATCAAGCAGTTAACTATCAAATACACATTTAAAGTACTCGTTCTAGATGGACTAAGTCACAATCCCCAGCGGTGCTCTACCCCACGCTCGTCATCCAGCATGTAAGCCACCTCAAAGTAACACAACAATATGTAATTCAGGGTTTCAAACCCTCAGGACAGTATTTACAATCATTACTTACCTCAAACCAGCGAAATCTCTAGCTCGCGAAGCCTTTGCCCCTAAAATCGGCCTCCACGCGCGTCGAATCTATCCAAAATTAGAGCGAATACATTACAATATGCTAAAGGAACAAAGCCAAAGCAAAAACAATCAATAACGGGCATAAATCCCGATACTACCAAAACCCGAGCCCCATGCCCACTTCTTAAAACTCAAAAAATTTGCATATCAATAGATTCCTTATCTCCTAACGAGTTCATACATACCAAAAGTTCTCAAATTTGACCTCAAATGGTCCTTCAAATCCCTAAATCAAATTTCAAAATCTCAAGCCCTAGTTCTTCAATTTTAGGCTTAGTTTCCATAAATTTCTAGGTGGAATTCACATAATAATCGGGTATTGAGATAAAAAATCTTACCTCCAAGAAATCCTCTTGAATTCCCTCTTCAATTAGCTCTCCCAAGCTTCAAAGTCACCCAAAAATGGAGGTTGTTAGCCTCTAAATCGCGGGAATGGAAAAACATTCTGCCCAACACTCAATTCCACTTAATCGCGATCGCGAAGCATAGTCCAACTTTACTCTACGCGATCGCATTTAACCTTATGCGAACGTGATGCTCAGAACCTTTCCACTACGCGATCGCGTATGATACCACGCAACCGTGATTCACAACAATAAAAACATACGCGATCGCAGACCCATCTGTGCGAACGTGATGAACAACAAGGATGCCTCCCCTAAATAACTCTATGCGATCGCGAGCCCCCCTCACGCGATCGCGAAGAGGAAAATACTTGCAACAGAACTGAAGCCAAACCTGCAATTTCCTACTATCTTTTAAAGCACAAAGTTGTCCGATTGACCGCCCGAAACACCCGAGGCCCTCGGGACCTCAACCAAACATACCAACATAATCCATAACATCATTCTAACCTGTTCCTAATCATCAAACACCTCAAACAACATCAAATTACCAAAACTCATCGAATTCATGCCTAGGTTTCCAAAAACTTCCGAAATACACTTTCGATCAAAAACCCGACCAAGCGATGTCCAAATAACCTAAAATTTTGCACACACATCACAAATGACATAATGAAGCTACAACAACTCTCATAATTCCATTCCGACCCTCAAATCAAAATCTCACCTATCAATCGAAAGTCGCCAAAATACTAACTTTGCCAATTCAAGCCAAATCCTTCCACGGACTTCCAAAATGCATTCTGATCGCGCTCCTAAGTCATAAATCACCCAATGAAGCTAACCAAAATCATAAAAATTCCAATCCGAGCTCATATACAAATAAGTCAACTCTTGGTCAAACCTTTCAAATTTAAAACTTTCAACTGAGACTGTTCTTTCAAATTCATTCCAAATTTTCCTGAAAATAAAAACCAAAGATCTACATCAGTCATAATACATAACATGGGGCAAGTCATGCCTGAGAACTGGTGATCAAAGTGCAAAAGCTCAATATGACTGGTCGGGTCATTACATCCTCCCCCACTTAAACACACATTCGTCCTCGAACGTACCCACAGTTTCTCTAAAACCCAACCAATCACTGAATAACCTTACCATGCATATACCTGGGGGTGATCCCAAGTCACCCTACCTCATATAGGTTCGATAACACGATATAACCGAAATTCCAAAATCTATCCTAGTCCATGAACCATATAACTACATTTCTGCTTGTAAAATCCTCAATGATTTCAAAATCTCACGTTTATACTGTGAATAAGTCCCAAACAAGTTGTAACAAACCATATCTGCTATCTCAATCACAATCACCTAATGTACCGCATACTCAAACACTCGCGGCGATAACTTATAATCACAACAGTTGCCTATAACAACCGAATACCGATAGAAAACCTCTTGACGACTAAAGTCTCATTCCAACACTTCCATATACTACCAATGATAAATGAAACATGCAGCAAATCATAACCATTTCTCAGATCAGCCATCCATAAGGCTACTTCTCCCTTGTCAAGGACCATAGCAAATTTCTAAACCAAACCTCGATATTTATCTATCAAACATGCTGAAATCGAATCCGTTTGTATTCATTATAGACCCCAACAATATCATCTAATCCAACACAATTACCCGGTGACATGACACACCAAGCCAGGCTAAAGCCACAACTTGCGCAGTCCGCGCATGAATAAGCAACAATCTGAACCTACTCACATCATGAAACTGACCGATATGCCATTCACCAAGAAAACCTGATAGGACATAACCGATATGCCATTCACCAAGCAACTCTCGATTACTCTTCTCGCTCGACTTCCATTATGAGATTCCGATATAACCACACCATAGGCGCCTATAACCAACAGATCGTAACATCTCACAACACAAAAAGGTAACTCATATATCCCCCTAACAGCTAATAGCTCAAAATAATCGAGTCAATACATCCCTCGCCAATAGCAACTCGAAGTCAGCAAAACTATCTCGATGCCGGACACATATCCATATAGGTCTACCAATGGACCACACATCAGCTCTAGTTACCCACAATAGATAAATAATCCTTCGAAGGTTCACAATGACTGAATCATAGCACATACTAACATCTGACTAACTTACCCACATTTTCCATCCACAACCACCAGCTAACCTGTGTATGAGAACTTGTAGTCTGCAAGCCCATAAGGCACACGAATTACCATATCGGATGCCAATTCCGCCGCTCACATACACATCTCACCTTTAGACTCAATCTTTCCATGAGATATACTCTATGATTCTTCTGTGCTACCAAGCAAACTCGAATATCAGCAGCCGACCCGACAAGAAAGTGCTGCAATACTACCGAAGTACCATCAACTTAATTACATTGTATTTTCTAAAATATATAACCTCTTCAAATCACCCCAATTAGCAATACCACTTCCTTAATCATCTGAAACTGCCCGTTTTACCTAAGAATTTCATAAACTTCCTTTCAGAACTGAACCGTAACTTTACACATGCAAATCTCGATCCTCACAATATGACGCATATACCGTACCATCCTAGGATAACATGAGAACTTTGTCTCCCTTATGAGCCACAGACCACTACACACTCTACTAGCCAAGAACTTCCCATTGGTCCCATCTAGAAGAAAGTCGCTATACATCCCATGCTCCGTATGCCCATAGAAAATATACCTCTCCAAACCACAGTAAAAACCATCAAGAACTCTCTGAGTTCCCCTTGCATAAATCAGACCTGTCAGGACTGAATTCTTCTAACTCGACCAAGCTAAGTAAGCCATCAAAACCTGAGAGCATTGCTGCAAAATATCCATAAGAACTCATCATCTCGAACACTTACAAGGAATTAATCATGTCCTTACCATACCGGTCGTGTCCACCATCAAGCTACTCCAGCTATCTAAGTTCCCTTCTGATTCACCTTCCACTTGATATTACCTCTTGCTGGAGCACCACAATTTCTCACCCCAGACTAACTACATGAGACCCATAAGCCGATGAATATTCTCTCAATCATTCTCAGAAATACCACATCGCAGAATACTTTACCCATGCCTTCATGGTACTGATACATAGAATCACATAATTAACATAGAACTACCACAAGTCTTGACATCTTCCAATGAAAGCTTAGTTTCTAACCACACATGCAACTTTAAAATACCCAATTGTTAAATGTAGAATCTTGAACATATTAGAACCATTTTTGCAAGTCATCCACTCTGCTCAAACCGCAATTAACCCAATCAATAGAACCGAACAACCTGTGCCTCATTGGCACTTCTGACACTACAACACATAACCGAGCAATCAGCCAATCAATAGCAAACTCCCCCACTTGGCTCAAAGCCATAGATCAGAATACACTTAATAACTCATAACACTTATACTCTATTGATGCCATAATACCATTGTGAGATTAAACTCAAATCCTTTGTAAGCTTGTGTAAACACAAATCATCTAGTTCTTTAAATCTTTTGCAAATCTCGCAACAGTTAAGCCCACTCTCTTAAGCGACCCAAAATTTCAAATTCCAATACTTACATTTCACTTGCACATGAGATCTTCTAAAAATCACATAAGGGTCACACAACCCCAGAACTCTTTGCAGGAGATAACCCACCTGCTTTGCCTTCAATTAACCTTTCTGTATACCTTCCACCGCCATAAACTATATGCAGTCACCTAGTCTTCCTGGGTCTGAACTCATACCGCAACATAAAATTTACTTAGCTCTCAACTAGAGAACATGAAAAGATCCTTCACATGCCCATAACTCGGGGCTATACCTTGAATCACGATGGAATTCAAACAAATAATAGTTCTTTTATCATTCAGCAGACCTTCCTCGTCACTTCCAAGTCAAATAGATACATCTCGGAGTACTAACATACTCATCATATAGCTATCCAGCCGTCACTTCCACTAATAGGGACAATACCGAACATATAAGTTTAAAACACATTTCTCACACAATCAGCACCTTGGCGCTCAAGCCATAGGCAAGGATCCGGCCCCAAGTCCGCCAGACCGGTCCAACATCGATCTCATAGAGATCACATATCGCCCCTCGATCGGGGGATCACAAGCCGTCAAGGCACATCTGATACTGAGCGAGCATGCGCGCATACGAATGCGTGGAAGGAATTTCAAGAGTTACTTTTCAAGCTGAATCAAGGACGCACGATAAGAATTCAAGAATG